>JBBPCS010008234.1:0-31948 GCA_037974645.1 Hollardia meadi | reverse complement strand
CCACCACTAGATGTCAAGTAAACAACCATATTTCAGTCTGCATCAAGGTCTTATTAAAGTATTATTTTAAAATTGGCACTTTAATACAGACTGAGTCACTCAATGCTTCAAACTGTCCAGTATCCAGTATAGACGAGGTTGTTTTTGTTTGAAATAATAATCATGTGGAAAAATAAGTAATTTGTTTGAATCCTTGTCATGCTGAAGCTGAAGCTGCATCTGGCACCATAGGGGCAGCAGGGACAACTTATTTAGCATGAATAGTTTGCTAAAAGTTTGCCTGCATTGATTAAATGCCGTCTAAAACAGCAGTGAAATGTAAACACAAGATATTAAGTAAGTAGCCTGTTTCACTATGGCCAAAAGTGACTGTTTACTGCTTCATACGGTCTATGCTTCACACACAGTCCCTAATGGGACCCTAATGGGGGTTTTTTCCACTTTACCCACGTGATCAGTGGTGCTGCTGATTTGATTGGCAGGCATGAGCTTCCAGTGTCAGTGTGGTGCTGATGTGATTGTTTGACAGGCATGAGCTGGCGTCTGGCGTCAGTGGTACTGATGTGATTGGTTGGTTGCTCTCAAATCACAAACAAGGTTTCGTTGTGGGTTTATTGAAATGACAAATTTATCGTACATTGGGCCTTTTTTGAAATTATTGATCGTACATCGTACAGTTGTTAAAATGATCATACAAATACGATAATTATCGTACATCTAGCAACACTGCTGCTAGCAAACACTGTTTGCACCTGAGTTGGGGGCACGACCAAACCATTGCATGTAAATAGAGGGGGGTGTTGGCAATAGAGCCTCTTTGGATGTTTTTTTGTTTTTTGTTTTTTTGGCCAACAACAACAAAATAAAAGGAAACGATTAGTTTTATGATTACACTGTAAATAAAATACACTATTAATGATGATTGAATAATCATTTAATATTGAAAAAAATACCGTATGTTCTAATATTTTCAGTAATCCCAGTAATTATTTCAACTTTTCGGTTTGGTTAGGTTTAGGCATCAAAACTACTTGGTTACATTGAGGAAAACACTGACTGGTCTGAATGCCCTTTTATATACCTATCCTCTTCAATCATGGTGGCAAGTGAATATTTCTCCAGCAGAGCAATATCCTGCATTATCGTTTCCCTCCAAATTTTCCATCAGCCATGGCTATAGGACACTCCTCCTTGTGTATTTGTCTTTCATTATTTATTTTTCAAGCTTGCTTTATTATTTCATTACTATAGAGGCAGATTGTGATGAAGTGAACCATATTTTCTGAGCCCACGACTTTGTGTGCCTAAAGCCAGTGGGATTCGCAGGGATGGCCACAGGAATCAGTTTCGTTAGCAGAGCAATATCCTGTATCTCCTCACATTCTATCAGTGCTGGATCTCTGTCCATTCAGCTGCTGCTGTACACTAAAGAATGGCACTGGCAGATATCAGGTGTGAACTGCCGAAGGGTATGGAAGAATATCCCCCTCTCTGCTTTTGATATCAAACCTGTGTTCACAGTTTTTTGTTATCCCCAGTTGAGATACGTGTTATTCCTGCTCCTGGTCAGACTGAATAAATATTACTATACTAGATATTGTTAAATTCCTTATAGTTAAGTTGTCACTGGCAGGGACAAACTATGGAACTGGATATACTGAATAATTCCAAGAGTAAGGCTCAGTCGGTATCGAGTTTTAAGTGAGAGATCCACTCAGGAGGATCCATATCGTCTTTTTAAAATAACTATCAGTAACTTCCACCATCTACCAGCGGGCTTAGGAAATGTATTTAATTTAGTCAGACAAAATAAGTGAATCAGAATTTCTTCATTAAAATTAATTGGCACACTTTAAGCTAAAGTTACCACACATTAATTAGCCTAATTCGCTTGCGCTACCACAAGGGCAATGATGGACAGGCTACTGTGCACGCCACAGCTGAACGGGCATAGTGGATGTCAGAATATAATTACTGAGGGATCTTAGAATGTAGGCCTAATTACTGTGTCAGAGATGGTACTGGATGTTACATTTCTTCATCACACACAATAGATAAGGGATTGGTCAGTTCAAGAAACTTGATGTAAACCATGTAAACCTACACATTATTGCACAAACAAAGACACACCAGCCATTTTCAGTACACAGACATGCAGAGCCTTACTGATTTGGATGCATTTAGCCATATTAAGTGTTGTTGTTGTGTGTAGCTTCAGTTTGGATGAGTATTTGAAATCTTCAGTGTGGTAGTAGAGAAACAGTCAGGGGATCACCAAAGTCCTAGATTCATCTTCTGAGCACCATGAATGTCTGTGCAAAATTTCATGATGGTCCATCCAATAGCTGTTAAGACGTCACTAATTGGTGGACCGACTGACACTGGCATCATTACAACATACTTGCCACCCTTGAGACCTTGGGACGTAAACATTAATAGCATCCTCCTAGGCCGTCCTTTAACCTTAGGTAGCTTAGTTAGCTTAGTTAGCTAGCTATGAGTAGATGCACACTTCCTCCTGCCTAGTTATATGGAGAGAAAATTGTACCTACATGAAACTGCTCACAACCAGGTCTGTGGATTATCTTGAGTAACCAGGTCATGATTTATGGAAAAAGACGTTGCTGTTGAGTTTTTCAAATAGCACCACAAGCGAAGTGCCATCTACAGTTGTAGTTCCAATATATCAGAGAGAAGGCACATACATATCTCCAAAACTGAGCAACTCGCACCAAAACAATCGAGATGGATAATAGTACTACAGGTAAGAGGGATTTTTTAAAATTATTTTGGGGTCAACTGTCCCTTTAAGGACATCATATATATCCAGCATGCTGAGGTCGGCAAGCTGGCACACTTTTATGGTCAATAACTTTAGGACATTATATTTCTGCCCTTTGAAGAACACAATAATATAAAAACTGGTGCTAACTGGGTCTTCATTTACCAACTGTGCTCTGATTGAAAAGAGTTTGGTTGAGAACAAACCTGGCTTCCTCATTAATACCTCTGGACTGCTGGCTCCACTAATGCTGTTTCCACGACTCATTTCATTCCTTTGGGTTAAAAAAAAAGGTTGTGGTTAAAGTGAGCTGAGATGTCGGCATGGGTGAGGAATAATACCTGGTAATCCATTCTCTCAAATGAGCCAGTTGGACAGAACGGAGCCATAAGTTTGCATCAATAATCTAAGTCCAAACAGCTGAGGCCAAGATGTCTTATTCTAGCCAGATGGCTGCGTATCGAGGGGACAGACGGGGCGGCTTTAAAATGCACATGACCTGTGGCAGGCTGCTGAGGCGAGGTGAAGACACAGAAAGAGAGAGTAGAGGGAAAAGATGAGGAGAGAGACAGCTGGGAAATCCCATTTGTTTTTCAAACCTAATTTTTCAGGCTGACTTCCAGTGGTCAGATCTGATGTATGTCTCAACCCATTCGTTTTTAGACAAATGGGTTTCCAGTGAGTACAACGCTGGTAATGGTAATGACACAGCTTTCAAGAGAATGACAAAACACACAATATAATGTAAGTTATATTTCCTATTTCACAAGTTAACGACGACCACCTGAATGCATCATTAAAAAAAATGTTGGGTACATCAGCTTGTAACATCGGAGATAAACACTAACAACAAGAATAGCCAGTTTTAGTTGTGTAGAAATACTGCTTGTGTTTTCAGCAAATGTTGGCTACATTGTTTGCTAAGTGTTTGAATGTGGACTATGTAATCAAATAAAATGTTTTTGACAACATGACAGACATGTTTTGCACATAAGAAACTGTTCTTATGGTGTGAGGTTTTGGTCCTGACGGACCGCAGCCTCCTGCCAGAGGCCAATGTAGTATTTTTTACAACTAACGATGTACATAGCATGGCATTTATAACAGCTACAGGGGGTGAAACTATGAAGGGAATCCCAGGTTTCGGTAACAATCTAGTGAGCAGCTGT
Source organism: Hollardia meadi (assembly GCA_037974645.1). NCBI lineage: Eukaryota > Metazoa > Chordata > Actinopteri > Tetraodontiformes > Triacanthodidae > Hollardia > Hollardia meadi. The sequence goes on along the minus strand of JBBPCS010008234.1, from coordinate 27,997 downwards.
AATGTCAGCTACGTGCCAACCACAAACAAAACTCGGCGGTGTTAGATTATGTCTAACGTTAGAGGTCAACATGCTCTGACAATTTTTGGCTGTGGGGCAGTCAAAGTATGCACAGTCACTGCACACACCTCAGAATAGCATCCTAAGCTAACAAAACCTGAACCCGAGACAACATGCTAACACTTGGCTAAAACGTATAAGGACAAGGATACTACAACATTCGCATCGCGAAGGACAAAGAACAGCTCGTCAAATAAATTAGCTGTACAAAACTTAGGTTCCCCTGACACAAAGGGAAACTTGGTTGGCAAACTATAGCCAACATAGCTAGACAGAAACCGACACAAGAGCACTTATTACGAGTACCGATCAGCAAGTTTGCTAACATCACCTCGAGAACTGGACAACTTTACTAGCACAGCCAAACAAGAAGCAAACAAAACATAGCAAGCCAGCTTACGATGCTCTCAGCCGCATCTCATCACAAGTGCAAATTTCATGTTCTTTGTCTCGTCTGCAATTTAACTTTGAATTAATATTACTCCCTTACAGACAGAGAGGAACTTATTATTAGTCCTCAGAAATTGTGCCCTGTTTTTGTGAAATTTTATTTGCCAGACATAACATGACCACATTAAAAATTTTCCAAATTAAAGCATTTAAAATTAAAATAACATTACTGAAATTTGCATATTTTATACTCAGGTTATGGATTAGATTCTAATTTATATAATAAATAATATAAATATAATATAATAATATATTCAGTCTCAGTATTCAGGACTCAATCAAAACTCTACAAAGTTCTTTTTCTGTCAAAAAAAAAAAACTCTGGGTGTTGTGACATGCTGCATGTTTGACTCATGCTCACTTAGAATGTTTTCAGAGGCATTCTGTAGTCTGCCTTTTTCAACCCACTTAAGTGGATGTATGAAGCCACACTCAAAAGATTTTTCTGTCTTTCCTCCACTTTGTGTCACAAGTTATGTCAAGTACTTAAATTGAAATCAATTAGGTACTCTAAACCAGCAGCCTGCGTGGCAATCATATGCAAGTTAATGTTTTATTCATTTGAGGATACAAAAGACAATTAAAAACTACTACAAATAGGTTCTCATAAGACATGAGTAAGGCCAGTGGTAGAATGTAAGTTAACTGAAGTACTGCACTTACTGCAAAGTATTTTATATAGACAGAAGTGGCCAGGTTACAGCTGCCTTACATTTAATTCAAAACACCACCCAACTGGATAGGTTACCATTCACATTTGATCTGAAACTTTACACACACCACACATAATAAAAACCCCTCCCTGCGTCACTCTCCCCTGCCCGTCCCTACAGTGTCCACCCCATCACAGTCTGTCATTAGCAGCAGTGAAGGTAGTTTAGTGGGGCCGGGGGAAAAAATTGGGAGAAAATAGTAGATTTTAAAAAATGAATGAATGGACAGGGTGAAAATAAATATTTTTAAAAAAAAAATAAATAAGAAATAAATAAAGGTATTGCTGCCACCACAACAGGATAGGATCCACTGAGCTCAGGACTGTTGGTAAGTACATTATTTCTTGGCCTTTTCAGCCATTGAGGAGCCACAGATGTCCATTCCCATTGTTTCCTGCAGGGCCTGGTCTTCATCTTCGAAGAGTTCCCCAAGAGCGATAAGTTTTGTCTGATGGAGTGGTAGCTGAAAAAAGAAAAAGGCCTAATGATTCATCAAGAATTATTATGTTATCAATAGAACACCTATGTCAGTACTGTCCATATCTTACAGGTGCTGCTGCTGCTGCTTGAATAGTTAGATGCCAGCATGAACTTGAGTGAATGAACTACTAAATGATTATTAATGAACAACATGCCATGTAGCGTGGGGGGAGATCCGCCCAGAGCTTCTCCTTGATGGCTCTCTTGAAGAAAGAACCATCCTCCTCCACTTTAAACTTCTCCTTCAGTTTGTCCAGTATGGGGAGGATCTTTCCCCCGCAGTGGCACTCTTGTCAGAAGACACACAGACTATAGATCTGTAAAGTTGATGACGTCCTCAAGCTTTCTTAGGTGATCATCTGACACTTTCTCCAGTCTCAGTCCAACATGCACGAATCAGTCTAGTTCAATTTTCATAATTCATGGTTATGACTTTTTTTTTATGTATGACTTATGTGTATGAAGGATTTCCTCCCTTAGCTCGGCCTCCACCATGTAATCTACATTGACTGTGAGGTAATGGTCTTGTGCCACACTACTCCATCCGTCAGTGGTCACTGCAACATGGTGCCGTGAGTTGTCCCTCACATTTTCCCTCTCAATGGCATATCAAGCTAGTGTGAGTGCAGAGAGAGAGAGAGAGAGAGAGAGAGAGAGAGACATCCTCCCATAAGAGTTTTGTTCTCAGCTGAAAGTGGGTCACAAAAGGCCGGAGGTTAAAACTGTGACAACAGCACTCTGCTTGTTTCTGTAAGACCTGTTCTTCTTTTTCAACAGAAAAAAAAGAGATTTTGTGAAATTGATTTCGGAGGAGAAAGTGAGAGCGACAGAATCAAACAGAAAGAGAGTGAAAGTGCAGCAGAAAATGCTGGAGATTGAAAGTATCCGAGTAAAGAAATATAATAGCAAGGGAGGGCGAGTGTAGACATTATGTAAATGAAATAGTTTCAGTTTGTGAAATAAATGGAATGAATTATACTTTGTCTAACCCTCGGGCACCCGATTTTCTCTCTGGAATTATTAAGTATGTTTATATAACTTTGCTTTTGTGCAGGTGTGGGTCAAATAAGCTTGCTGAAGCAGCTTTTCAACGTCTTAAAATCTAGCTGGTGGAAACTTTATATTATTGCAGAATGTTATCATGTGCAGTAAAGAAAATAGCCATTGAGGCAGTGCACTTTCAATTAGAAGCCTATTTTATATAGAATACTCATTACCTGTGAAATAATTGAACTGAGAGGTAGGTGAGGATCAAAACAGTGTGCAGCAATAATATCGGTGGAGGAAGGAGGCTTCTCGGGAAATGAAAACTTATGTTATGAAGTTATGAAAACAAAGTGATACTGAAGGGAAGGCTTTTTGGGGACACTTTCTAACTTAGTGTTCAAAGTTGAGGGTCTAAAATAGGAGAACAGCCATCAAGCTTGTCTTCTGGAGCACATCATAAGATGGATTTCCATCCAAATGTGGGACAAATTTTAACCCACTTTCCAAAAAATCTGCAAAGCAAGTGCAAATAAATGCACATTTCCGTTCATTCCTATTCTGTGAGGAATCGGAATTGGGTGCATTCAGATGAACAGTTGGTGGCATTATATGCTCAAGTCAGGTACAGTTATTGCAAAAGAAGAGGGTGCAATGAGATGCGTAATTACTGTGAAAACATGTAGAAAACATAATGGAAATATAACATTTGTGTTTGTTTTGTCTCTTCTATTTCTTCGAGGTTTATTGATGGTTGGCAACTGATTTTGTTTTCGGTTTGTGTCCTCTACTTCTATTCAGCTTATTAGTCATGTGTAACACAGCCTATATCCCCTTTTCTAACTGAACTACACTTTGCAGGTCCTAGTTTATTCACTCCAAATGCATTTTTTGTGACATTTCAAAAGTTTGCTTCAAAGTGGCATGACAATTAGCTGACAACATGTGAGACTGCATGTAGGCACAGTTGTTCTTTTAGCTAACTGCTAGCATCATAGTGACATCATGCTGATAATGACAATGCTAATGTTTAGGAGGTATAATATTTACCATAGCCAACATTTATGCTCACTGTATTAGCATGATAACATTTGCTAATTGCTAATTACAGTTGCGGCTGATGGGAATGTAATTAGTTTTGCATGTATTTGGTCACAAACCAAAGTATGTGACAAATTAAATTTCGACCAGATAATGGTGGTCGAATGTAAAGTAATTGGATCGCCAGTGTAATTGCAATTCATCCTAAATTCATCATGAATTCATCACAATGCCATCAAAAAGTCGATCCCATAGTTGTTGAGACAATCCATTCTGGACCAAAATGTAAACCTGCCATAAGCACAATCAGATGATTCAGCCTGGACCAGTGCAAGTGCTGGGCAGACCAACTAACCAACATTGTGATCCTTTACTCATGTTTGTCTTCCACTTTGACACAGTAATGAAAACGACAAAAAACGACAAATTGTATTGCAAGATGTTAATTTTCATGTCTGGATCAGGCCATTAACAGAAGAAAATGTTGTTGTTCTTATTCTCTGAAATGTCTCATGGAAACGTCAGCAGGAGCGTTGCAGCAAGCTGGAAGCTAATGAGTAAAATACAGCGTAATAATAGTCTCTCTATAGAGCTCTTTTTCCAACAACACTTATTCTTCACTGTTGACTGCCAACTTTACATTAGGCATGAGTCAGTTCTGTTGAGAAAAAAATATATATAGTTGATTTCTTCTTACAAATTACAACTTTGTCTTAATATGTATCTTGGGTAATGGCATTTTTTGAGCCAATACTATCACACAAGTCTTTAGACCACTTGGTCTTAGATTTTTCTACTTTAAACCCAATGTCACAATGTCTTTTGATCCCCTGTCTTAGTGTAGACTGAAATATCTGACAAATATTAGATGATACAGGTATTCATGGTGATGTATCATGATGGACTTTAACCATCAAAGATGGCTTTTCATGTAGTGCCACCAGCAGTTTGACTTTTTTTTTCCTGAAATGTGGCAAAATCTACTTGACAGATTGCCATGAAATTTGGTTTTCACATTCCTGCATCTCTCAAATTTAATTGAATCGAGCACCATCATGAGGTTAAATGATAACTTGTCCAAAACATTAGTTAATGACCAAATACCTGACATTTCCATCAGTTGCATTTGTGTTTTGAGCTCATTTTACCATGCCAACAAATTAAAGAAAGATGGTGAGCATAAACATTTTTCTGCTTATTTTGCTCAAGGGTTGTGTGATGTCCAAATAGAACTGAGTACTGTCTCAACAGTGTATTTTGAATACCAGAAAGGTACAAACTCCTGTCCACTGATGTTTTGACTGTATTTTTTCAGAGAAACTGACGAATATCAACCATGAGGATATCGATATAATAAAAGCTTTGGTTTACGGACTCAGCACACTTCCACTACGCCCTTCTTTCTTTCAAGTTTCTACAAATGGGAGTTAAAGCTTCAAATCCTGGTTCAGGAGTAACAGGGATGCCCCTGTGCTTCAATGTAGCAAGGATTTTAATTGCTGACATTTTGGAATGCATTTTAAATTGGTCTCAGCGTCAGCCTCGAAACCTCGACTCAAATAAGTTGTCAACATTAGGAGAAATGTAAATGTGATACCTGCAGGATACAGACAATATGAAATACTCAGAGGGAAGAAAAGCCAACAGGAGAAAATGTTTAAAAAAAAAATGTTGCATGCCCAATGTAAATGACTATGTTTACCATGAGTCTTTGTCCTGCTTTGACAAATGTTGTGACTGGCGAGTGGATGACATTCACAACCTGAGGTGATCAATGGCTGGCTCTCTCATTACCATCGCAATGGACTATTATAGCTCGAACACAAATTCTCAAATCCAAAACCACTTACACATGAAAACTCTTTCACTCTCTCACAAACACCTACGACTGTAATTATACGAAGTGTAATCATTCACGTTGGCCAAGCTAGAGCTAAACCTTCCTCCAATTTATTCAAAAACAATTTTAATTAAGGTGATAAACATTTAAATTGCTTCTGGGAGATTTGTATTGTATTTTACTCCAGCTTCTGTCTCTGCTGTCTCTCTCTTTCATCTCTCTTTCCCCTCTAACTCCCCTCTTCCTCATCCATTATCTTTCATCCGTCTCTCTTTGCTCGGGCCTATCTTCCTGTCTCCTCTCCATCTTTCTTTCATGTCTGTCTTCTGGGGATGAGGATTATCTCTTTGCCAGCCGGCACAGTATTTCCCTTGTGAAAAGTGACTCATTCAGTGCTTCAATTGGCCCACTCCTGTTGATTTAAATTTTAAGTCCCTTTCCATTCTCTGGTTCTCGAACCCCCACCAAAGGCCACCCCAACACACACTCATCTGTGGCAAGCCCTTACCGGGCGCCTAACCAAACCCTCTCTGTGAGCTAGCAAATGCTCCATATGTCCTCCTGTGTGGGAGCATTAGAGCGAAGATTGCATTTGTGTCGAGAGGGATGATCCGTCTGAGACCCTGTTGTTCCTCTTCCCATTCATGAAATACATCTCCATTGACTGCCAGTGTGTTTACTGTAAAGCCAATTGTGCTCGCGCTCCAATGCTTCCAATAATAAGCAAGAATGTGTCTCATTATGTGGCCCTCTCAGGCTATATATTCTCAAAAGCCTGGCTGCAGTTTGGAAATCAGAATGACAGATGAGAGGGAGTTTTGTAGCCAAGGCTATAACAATGTTACAGTTCCACCTAGCCATAGTCTCCCAAAGTCAGAGAAACCCTTAAATAACTTCTGAAACATACCCTATGAGAAAAGTTTACTTTTTATGTGGTGCACATAAAAATATTTAATGATTATGGCGCATGGCAAGTTGAATTTCACAATGTTTTTAATATTGTGTATAATGGAGCATCATACAACACTACAACTAGTGTATTCATCATCGCTGGATACAATGTTAACCGGGACGTTTTGTCCTGCCAAAAACATATAAATTATATATGCATTTAAATTATCTGAATGGTATGCCCAACCATCTCCTCCAACCTCTTTCCTAATCTTTGTTTATACTGGCCACATCGCGAAAGTAGAAGTCGCAGTCCATTGACAGGGTCTGTATGTTAATGTAGTAGTGTCCAGGCTCTGGCCTCCTCACTCCCCACATGGAAACCCCAACATTGCCGTGGCTTGGGGACTGATGATAATAACATCCACCCAAGGAGCCTACAGGTGGATGGTTGGAGGTGGGGCTTGAACATGAAAAGCATTTTTTTTAAAAGTGTGTAGCTTCCATGATCAAAAGGGTGAAGGCAATATATGTTGCTATGCTATTGTGAGGAGAATGCCATGCAAGTGTAGCAGCAGGCTTGAGTTGACAGCCTGAACATAGGTCACAGGCTTTGGTTTACTTATGTACAAGAGTTGGTAGAAAATAGAAATTAAATGAAACGTGAAAATAAGCTTTTGTCACGATTGTGCCGGAAACACGAGGAAGAGGGGCTGGGCCAGATGCAGTCACCGCAGGCAGGGCAGGTTCAGTTCAGCAATATTTATTAGGAAAAAGGCAAACTTACAAGTCCTAAAACAAGCTTGGGTCAAAACCATGGAAATCAGTCCAGCCAGGGCAAACAAATCCAAAGGGGCAAAAACAAGATCCAAAATCCAAGAAACAAAAGCAATAGTCCAAAAAAAACGAAAGACTAAAACACTGGGAAGGCTGGGACGAAGGCACACTGGGTAACACAATGAACTGGCAAAGACAGAGGAAAGCACACAGACTTAAATACACAAGAAAGGGAAGGTTAACAAGACACAGGTGAAACTAATCAGGGCAGGGCAGACAATCACTGTGGATGGAAAAGAACAAAGACCGGAAGTGTGAAGTACAAGACACACAAGGAGAGAACCTTCAAAATAAAACGGGAAATAACAAACTACAAACTCAAATCCATAACACAGGAAGTAAGAAACACAGGAATAAAAACTAAAACCTCAAAAACTATAACACAAGAAGAAAACATGGAAAAATAAACTACAACTCAACATCATAACACAAGAAAAAACACACTAAAGCTGAAACCATGACAGCTTTGGATCACTGTTATGCACAGTGTTATGCAGTGTTAGTGAAGTATGAACCCCTACGCAGCTGCTGTAGACAGCTGTAGTGGTTAATATTAAAACACGTCTGGTCCGTCAGATGTGCATGAGACTTCACTCTACTGTCTACGTGCTACCCAGAGAGGACAGTTGTCACTTTGCCATCTTTGAACTGGCTCAAGTGGAACAATGCAGAAAGTTACACCTTTCAGCATGAAAAACTGTTAAAGCTACAGAAAACTTGTTGGCCTTAACTGCGGCATCAGATCTTTAAACATTACCATTGTTACGCTGATGATGCCTACATATTCTTTGCTGTCCTTCCCTCTGAGATGAGGCATCTGCACAGTTAAGAAAACTCTGCAGTTGTTTTTCCTGGAAAATCCTGTCCCCAATGCTACTGAAATCGCTATTGATTGATGGAGCAGGATAGTGTTCTGTAGCGCTGCCCTAAAATCTATTTCCACTAACCTCTTCTTATCAAAAGGAATTCTGCCCAAACAACAAAGATGTAGCAGTTTGTAGCTGACTGAGATCTCTGCAGGTGAGTTTATCTCTTCATCATGCTGCCAGATATCCAGCTGATCTGCACAAATGGATGCCTAAGACCTTCAGGGAAGCTGCCAACAGATCACAAACTGTAATCTCCATCATTTAACAGCATCATTTCTACCTCTTTAGCTAGAACAATCTCTTCATACAAAATATGTATTCTGAGAATTTTCACAGATTTAACTAAATTGTGTTGGTGGTCTTGCCATCAGCTCTTAAAAATGTCATTAATGGGTGTTAATTACTCCTAGCTGTTTCCTTACTGAGGGGCAAGAAGGTCTTGGGTTCGATTCAGAGCCTTTCTGTGTGGAGTTTGTTCTCCCCGTGTCTGTGTGGGTTCCCTCCAGGTGCTCCGGCATCCTCCCACAGTCCAAAGACATGCACGCTAGGTTAATTGGTGACTCTAAATTGATGTGTGATTAACAGTAATTTATCCAGTTATTTTTATTTTTATATTACATAATTATATTATTTATTATAATTATTTGACAGAAGATAACTTCCTGTTGAATAGTGCAAAGACAAAAATGGCCACAAAAATTTCAAGGTCTTCATGCCAAGTGTTGTTAAACTGTTTATTGCTGTGGGATTCTTCTGTTAAATTGTGTGCAATGTTTACCATGCCAAGCTACGTCACATTGCTTTGTGGTCTTTGTGGAAACTCCCATTTATATTCCTTGCGTTAGCCTTCAATTGTTAAAGCAAATTGTTACTGGATGATGGAGTATTTTGTTTTGTCCAAACCAATCAGTAGCTAGTGATGTATTCACTACATTTCCAGTCAACATGGAAGCTGCAGTAGCAGTTGTGGCGGGGCATGCAGATGCAGCAGCCAGTAGCAACTTCAATCTGTACATTTTTGTTTTTAATCTGTTATTTTTCACCTTTATTGCTGAAACATGTATTACTGGAAAGATATGGATTAACAGCAGCAGGATTTTTTGGGACGATCACTCTGGACAGCACTTTCTGACCCTTCAACCACACCAGCCAAACCACCCCAGGAGGAGAAGAAAGAGATCCATGATTGGAGCCATGCTAGCTTGATACTGGCTAATGTCTGGTCACAGGAAAATGAAATGCAATGGGATATCAGAGACTGTTATGACCATTTACAACACCACCACAACATCCTGGATCAAGCTGTTGCACTCGGCGGGTGGAACCATGTTCCGAGCTGACAGAGTGCAGGACTCTGGCAGGATGAGAGGAGGAGGATTCTGTGTTTACAGAGGACAGTATTTATCAGGTGTTGAAACTTTTATGTGAAGACGTCGCACCATTTTATCATCATCTTGTTGCTGCTCTTTACATTCACCCAGATGCAAACAGAATTATTTCCTGGGTGTATATGTGTAAATTTATATTTGTATGTAAATAACTGTATATGTTGCTCTATTATTTTGAATAATCCAATTTTATTCTAATCTTATTTCCTCTATAGGTTCTATGTGTGTAGCATGAAGGGGACTGCAAACCGTCATTTCATGGTGCAACCCAATGTTGTACAACAACAAATTAATGTGGTTGATTCCTTGAGAAGTTAACTTAACAATATTATGTCGATTTAAGAGGTATGTCTGTGTGCAGACTTACAACAACGTGTACAGCTACATTAATCTAATCCATGCTTGTCACCACTTTCCTGACATTTTCCATGATTACAGTTAGTAAGCGAGCTGCTGTATGTGGACTGTTTCACCATTGTTCACCACACCATTGTGGGCAGCAATTAAGAGGTCTGGAACCAAGCATCCTGCTGTCTTGACTTTAATGAGAATAGTTAGAATCAAATACATTGACTTTCAGTTGTTATGGTGTTTTCTGTATTGTACAGTACATCAGATGTAAAACTATATATAGATAGGCACGAAAGTTCTAAATAAAGTTTCTTATGCCTTGCCGTGTGTGGATTTACTGAACCAACATACAAGAATTACCTGTGAAAATGCCATCATTCCTCAAGGTTATATGTTATTTGTCAACCAACTAATAGAGAAGTCATTCTTTCCATAAACCGATTTTGACATTCATAACATTTTCTTACAGTGTTATGAGCATATTGTCCATGTGCGTGCAACCTAAATAGGAGTATATCTTCACATAACTCATGTTGTCTGCTTCGAGACTAAGGGCCTACGATCTATCACCAAGATTACTTCCCTCCACACTTTATCAATGCCACCTGACTCCAAGGACTGCAGATGAGAATGCACTTACACTTACTGAGTGAGAGGACAAAACCCAACTACATGTGATAGGGATAACAATGATTAATCATTAGTCAATTAATCGGTTAAGAATTTAACCAATTAAAAATGTATTAACCAACAATGTGTTTTATGCACCATTTTTCTAGAGCTCTCGCATATTAACTTTTATTCCACAAGGGGGCGCATTTCACCTATGCAGTAAAGAAAAACTACAGCCGCAACAGAGGAAAAGGCAGTCGGTGGGAAATAGTGAGGCAAGAAGATGTAAAAAAGGACAATACTCAATGTTAATATTGTGACAGCGTCTTGAGATAAAGCTCCAGTCAAACTTCAATGTTGTACCACCCAAAAAGTCAGTGCCGACAGTTGCAGTGCAAGCAGAAAGTGGTTCACCATCCTACCAACAAACTATCATGTCGGCGTTAGCTCGGAGAGGCTGTCATGATGTGCAAACCGTCCACCACGTTCATGAGGGATTTCGTGAGCTACCACATACCGATCACACAACTAATGTGCTGCTAGAAGTTTTTTTTAAATAACACTTGAAATGATATTCCTCTGTACATGCAAGCCTTGTTATAGCCAAGTTGCAGGAGTCACGGGAACTGGACTGGAGGCTCTCATGTATGTTCATCTATGTTTTAATTATTGCAGATCATTACAGTATGTTCAATACTCTGTAAGTTTAATAAACAAACATGCCCCGACAGGGACAGAACAGCCTGACATGACGAGGTCTTGCTGTGTGCAAACGAGTAAATGTGAAAGAGTGTTTTCAGTGAAGGCAGGGCAGTGACAGTGAGACTGTGATTTTTGAGCTTAGGCTCCCTGTAGCACTAAATAAGATATCAAGCTTTCTCAGGCCCAGCTGGGCTCAGGTGTCCAATCTGTATGCGCAAATGCGTGTGTGTCGGCTATGACGTAAAACCCGCGTGTTGCAGGAGTGCTTCTCTTGTCCTCTCTGTCGTTCTCACCAGCCCTCTCCAGGCCACATAGACAACAAAGCTTCGAGCATGATCAAACTTTAATTGTTTATTGCCGGAGTCACCATCCTGAGGGGAGAGAGTGGCTTTGGAGAGCAGAGAGGAGCAATTTGTATTCCCCCAACATGGAAAACTGGAGTCTTTGTCGCACTGTTTTATCCCGACTGTGGGAGGTTACACTTGCAAAGGGAGTGCAGTTGTGCCTCCATGCTTGTCACTTGGGCTTGCCAAAGGACAAAGATGTTTTTTGTCTCTGTTTAAAAGTGTGCATGTGTCTCTTTGCCACGTGTGTCTGAAAAAAAAAAATACAGTATATATATTCCCATCATTTAAAGGAAACCAACTTTAAGAACTGAAAAAAGTGAAAAAAGGTTTAAAGGTTATGTGTCTCCAGAGCAAGCTGTGTGAAGTCTGATAAATGTCTTTAACTGATGTCACTTGAGTCTGATTGGGTGGTGCTGAAGACTACAAATTTGAAAATGGACAACAAATGTTCGGAGTGTGGAGTTGGCAGGAAGAGAGTTTACCACACCTCTAGAGCCTGCTCCTCATCTCTGCTGCTTCCAGCTACAGGTTCCTTTAGGAGCTACTAATATAACACAACTGAACTGTTGGCAGCTGAGTTGCAATATGGGTAATGATGGCACCAGGTTTTGATGAGGAAGAAGAATGCAAAGTTTATTACGGTGTTATTTGCTGAGTTTTGAAGATGTCGGATGTAGAGATGTCTGCAACAGACCTTGTTGTGAGCAGTTTCATGTATGAACTGTCTCCTTTCTACTGAACTACTGAGTAGACGCACGTTTCTTTCTACGCTGTGATACAGACAGAAAATAGTTCCTATGTGAAATTGCTGAAGGTCTGTTGATTATCTTTGTTGATTTCTGGAAAGAGACATTGATGTTGAGTTTTTCAAAGTGCCAAAGTTAGCAAAGTGCCATCTAGTTCCATTATATTGGAGAGAAGGCAAACATCTCTACAGCCGATATCTCCAAAACTGAGCAACTCACAACAAAACAAAACAGGTAAGAGGAAAAATTTGTATTTTGTATTTTGGGATGAACTGTTCCTTTAATTAGTGGAGTACTCTTTTAAAACATGACACAGATGAACACACACACACACACACAAAACTTGGGAAGTTCCATGTTTAGTCCATCAAAGACCGAATCCCTTGCTGTATGTAAACACAAAAACACAGCTGAAAAGATCTGTGCATTGAAGCAAAATTGTATTCAGGGTTGCATCTAACATTTACCTTACTATCATATACCTGCCTTTTTTCATTGATTAAAGTAAAATCTAGTGAATAAATTGTCAATAAATTGTGAAAAATTCCATCACAGGTTCCCAAGGTAATGTATTCAGATTGCTTGTTTTGTTCGACCAACAGTCTAAAAACCTGAAGCTGTTCAGTTTTCCACAGAAAACTAAAAAATCAGCAAGTTGTCATATTTGAGAAGCTGGAACAACAGAATGTGAGATACGATGACAATGCTTCAATGATTAATTGATTGTATTAACTCTACTAACTGGTTAATCAGCTAATTGTTGTGGTACACAAATGATTTAGTATTTCACCTCCATAAAGTTGGGTGACTTAGCAAAATGATGCAGCAGAGGCGGAGATATCCTGACTTACTTTACAGACAAAACTTTACCCATTCTCTCCTCCAACCCGACCTCTGATAACAAATTAATTTTGTGTGGATGATGCAGATCTCTGCAGAGAAAGGCAGACACCTGTAGGTGGTTTGTTTGTGTGACAGTCTGCTGTTCTGCTTCACGGTCCAGCAGACTCTGCAGCGTGGTCAGATATGACACTTGAATTGTGAGAAAGCAACAAGACGGGTTGAATTGTTTCCACTCTGCACCTGCCTCAAACAAACTGCTGCTGTAAGATAAGGAGCATATATTCACCTCTGCTTTCTGGAAATTTGTTTACAATATTAAGCACATTTGCAACATTTGTTCAGCTATTCTATATCCATGATTGATGAATTATATTACCATGTGGGTGAAAGCATTAGCATTTGGTATTAAAAAACTCAACGGTGTCAAATTGTAATACCTACATTCCCTGATTTGGTCAAATCAGCCAGACAGTGTGAAGGAAATGTGAACCGGACTGAGGAGACCTGTGGAGCCAGATGATGTCTTAAGCAGGAGTGTTAATTCAGCTTGATGCCCTTTGATCTTCCTGAAAAGGGCGTATATAAGGCACGAGTACACGTGCTAAGGGTATAATCTCCATGTGTGATTATTTGTTGCATAACTGCTTTGAGACTAAGGACATACTGTATGCTCTATCACCCAGACTGTGAGGTGCCTGATTACTTCTCTCCACACTTTATCAGTGCCGGAACCACCTGACTGCAGACTGCAGAGCAGCACAATTGAACTGATAGACCTTAAAGATCCCCTCCACACATGTACTGAGGCCTAAATTCTCTAATGAGTGTCTGACATGTTTGTTGCAAAAAACAAAGTATAATTACCACATTAAAATCCTTAAACTGGCACCGATTCCTCTCCCTCATCAAAAAATCCAGAATATATTAAGTGCAAATATTTTAAATTTATTTTCATTTCACAAGTTTTCCTGCTGGACCCAAGATGTCTCCTCTGTCACAGTAAAGGGACAGAAGCAGAAAGAAGAAATTTATTGCAGATGATAAAAGTTCTCTACCAACCAACCAGCAGTGAGTCTCTCCACAGGCAGCAGGAATAGCATCCACAGGCTAACAGCTAACTCTGGTACATGAATGAATCTGGCGAAGCAAAGTGTCTTTTTCAGTATTCTTCAGGCATGCGAGGAATGTTTTGAGCCCAGCATGTACGAGAGCTGGTATCAGAGTCAGGTGTTCTGGTTTGTAGAACTGAGCAGTGTCAGGAGCGAGCGCATACAGCTGCACTAAGACCGGAGGGGAAACCATGTATCAGTCAGTCACCACCTGCACTGCTTCAAGCTAAACTTTGTCTGAGTGAGTTTGTAACGCGATTTAAGGTTGTTATGCTTCCATTCAAATACCGTACTAGGGCAAACCCAGTACATATTAAACTAAAAGAAGTCTAAGTAGAAAATACAACTGCATTTGTTCAGTCATTATATCCCAGCACGAGTTCCTTCTGTGCTTGGACCCCTAAATAGAAAAAAAAAAAACACTCAGCCCACAGGGTAGGCTGAAGGCGATCAGACAATATAGTCATACATATGGGTATGTCCACATGTAGTGTGCAGGACAAATGGTATGATAGTGATACAAACTGTATTCCTCCTCCTTTTAGATGTTTCCTTGAAAGGGCATGTGAAGCATATGTATGAAGGTATATACTGAGCAGAATAAGAGCTCATAAAATCTAGCTGCACGCATGCAGAGGGAAACGTATGACTCACTGTGCTTTAAATATGGAACTTGAACATTCTCTGTGATGGGAAATTATATAAACAATGCCACAGCAGAGGAAGAAAAAAAATGTAATTGTGTAAGGTTTGATGCAGTCATGCAGTGAGTGAGCTCAGAAATGGAGGCAATAATAATGTGGAAATATCCAATTTGATCACATGATATATTTATACTGTTGTTTGTCAGTGACGGGTGATCTGTCACTAACAGGCAGCGTGTTTGTAGCCACTCTGGAGGCAATAACATCTGGAAGGTAGCTACGTGATGGGACTGGATGTATGAAAGAATGGATGAAGTCATAAGGACTTGAGGACATATGATACCATTTGTGCTTCTGCTGATGGATAAATTATTCTACTGAACAGGCTTATGTGAGGACAACACACAAAAAACATTTTAGATGGCTGCTTAATAGTTATTTAGATAGTAATTTATAATATATTTTAAATGTTAATTAACGTCCTCATGAAATGGAAGGCAGAGTGCTGTTTGCTTCCACATATTTACATATTTCCTGTTCAAGTATCCAATAGAGTTAGGGCTGAATGTGGGTTACATCATGCAGCTAGATGTCCAAGTAGCTGACTCTGCTCGACTGGGAATTCCATGAACACGGCTAATGTTGAAAGGACTTTCCAAACATGACCTGAGTGGGACTGAGCACAACATCCGACGACAGACTGACACCTAACGGAGGCCAGTTTTCTTGCCGGGTTTGGCTCCTGGCACACTGGGTCTGAGTCAGCTAATGGGACTGCTAAGGTTGGCTGCGTGGCTAACTGAGCTAGCGGTAACTGTCTAACAGTATAGCTACAACAAGTCACATTACTGTCCCTCCCTAAACCACCTTGGTACTGGATTCCCTGTCATCAAACTGGCCTCAGGTCGTCTCGGAGGCTGTGTTTGGTCTCTGTCCAGCTGTGTTCACTGGCTCCTGAGCCTGGTACAGTTAGCATCAGCAAACGGTTACTGCAACAGGTAAAGCCATCTGTTCATCAGGAAACTCCATTAAAAATTGTATCCAGATCCACCCAAATCAGTGAATAAAGTTGTGTTTTAGTAATCAGTGACGTGCTGCCCCCAGAAACACAAGACAAAGATTGATTAATGGGTGGATGTCATAATCAACTTCACTATCAGTCCACACATGGGACTCCTCCCTTCCTCGGTGCTGCATTTTTGTTATCGGAACCAGTAATAACTTTTTTTTTCTCAGGCTTCTGATTGGCCAACATGGTTATACGGTTAGGGTTATATCGCCACCTGTTGTTTTATGCTCTTGACAGCGCTTGACAATGTGTTTTGGCCTGAGGCCTGAGACTGGTTGGTCAAACCCAGAATCTATAGGGGTTGTGAATCTTTACTATTCCCTTTAACAGTGGGCTTGTTACAGGGAATAGTGTTTACAACTTTGATTTTGATGTGAATAGTATTTACAAACTGTGAATTACAGTATATGACATGAGCATGACATGAGGCCATGTACAGACCACAAAACAAAAAAAAGGTGCCAACTCATTGTACTGTATTTTCAGACAAGGTGGGATTTTACAGCTACGGAAAATTAGTCTTTTTCTCAATTGTCTTGACAGTTTCTAAGTAAACAATAGTGTTGACATTTTACCTGAAAGTGCTGCAGGTACTTGATTGGTCAGTGCATAGCATTATGACCGCTCTGCAGCAAAACTCGGGGCAGGATGATCTTTTTGCCAGGTGAAACAGCATTTTATTCACAAAGTGACAGTCTGAACTTGGCCCCAGAGGGCATGTGTTTCGTTTTCAAATATAGGCTTGTTTTCATTTTCCCCTTTTGATAATTGATTGGAGAATACAGATTGATAATGAGATCATATCAAAATTTAACAGCCCCCCAGGGCCAGATTTGTTAGGGTGAAGCAAGTTTTGTCCAACAAAACGTATACTATTTTGGGATATAATGAGCAGCTGAGAATGTGAGAATGAGTGAACAAAGCTTAAAGAGCACATGCTCATATAGCGGTAAGGTAGAGCTGTTTCAAAGTTCTGTCAACTGGAAATTGTCCATACTGGGTTGTGGTCTGATGACACACAGAAGGCAAGTCTAACACAATTTAGACTGTGCTGCAAGCATTATTTAAATTAAGCATTTATTTAAATTAAATTCTGCGAAGAGAAGTCCTGTGGCAGAAGTGAGCCGGAGATGTGGGCCCCCAATGTTTGACTTTTGAGAAATACACTTTTCTAAAGCTCCCAAATGAATACACTGTTCAATGGATTCTCAAACTCAAAAACAATGAGCAACAATGTTTTTTAGGGGGAATTTAATGCTGTAATTATTTCTTGTTGAGGCGGAATTTACTGATTTGATTAGTTCAGTTTAAAGATAAGTAGTCTCTGACTATGTTGTCTACTGCAGGAGTTCTCAACCTTTCATGACTTACACTTCTGTTAAAAAAAAAATCCCATGGCCCACCTTCCCAAATAAATGACACAAAAACATACCATGCCCAAAACACGGACAAAATGTTTTAGAAAATACACTGGGCCACGACAGGGTTTCACCACATTTGACACACTGGGTTTTCAGCTTAGCATCTTTATTTGCCTTCATAAAGCCAAATTTAATTTAGTCAGAGTCATATTTCCTCTTTACACTCTTTTTTGATCACTTTATCATTTCAAAAATCATTTTTTGTCACTGTATCCAAGAGAATGTTAGCTAGCTGTGGCAGACATTAGCTATTAGTGGCAGAACATGTTTGTCTGGTGATTTTCATACGGAACTGGTCATTGAACATATATGCATTTTAATTTGATGTTATTTTATTCATTTGAAATTCTTGAGCAAATATAGATATGAATATAAGAAATATAATTTTGAAAATTATGAAAAAAAAATCTTACCATTTGCAGTACCACTGCCTCTGTGGCCGGGGCCCACTGGAGTGCATCACTGTTCCACTGCACTTCTGTGTGTCAGTCAAGCGACTTACTGCTGTTGTGTGACTGATTCTGACCGTTTCTGTTGAGTAGTCTGATGGTCGTTCAGGCAAGCTGTCATGTTCAATTCTGTCCAATACTAGCATATACAAGCACTGTTTAGGAGTATAATAGCAGTAAAGTAAAACATATTACCCAGGCTAAAAGTAACACGTCATGGTTTCGGGTTTTGTTTATTTCCTTGTGTTGTATTCTAGTTTATTTTCTGTTTATTTCTTGTTATAGTTTGAGTTTCCTGTTTCCTGTTTTAGGTTGATGGTTTCAGGTTTTGTTGGTTATTTCCTTGTGTTGTGTTCTAGTTTATTTCTTGTTTTTTGTAGTCCCTTCCTCTTGTTTCTTGTCTTGGATTGGTTTCACCTGTGTTTTGTCTGCTCCACTCTGATTGAATCACCTGTTCCTCATTGTCCTCCTGTCTCTAGTGTATTTAGTCACTGTCTTCCCTTCCCTCTGTGTCAGATCATTGTACGTGTTACCATTTGTGCCTGCTTGTCCTTCGGTGTGGCCTCATTCTAGTGTTCTCTGTGCCTCACTGTTTCCTGGACTTTGTAAATGTTTGGGACTTTGTATTTTTTGCCATGTTGGATTTGTTTGCCCTGGCTGGACTGATTTTGTTTTTTGACTCCCGCTGGCCTTTGACCAGTGAGTTAATTTAATTAAATAAATACAGTTAACTGAACCTGCTTTGCCTGCGGTCTCTGCTTTTGGGTCCAAACCCCTTCAGTTCCTAGTGTTTCCAGCGCAAGCTGTGACAACACAGTTGGCAAAACAAGAAAAAACTGAATTCACACAGCCGACTGTGAAGGTGTAAGTTAATAAGGTCAATATCACTACCCATCATTAGGGCACAAGTAGATCTGATGGTAAATCACTATGTAATCACTAATGTATTCCATAAAATTCATGTGTTGCGTAGATGTGGGATCTTAAGGTGTGTGTTTTACAGTTGTAATCTTATTCTGTCAGCTGCAACCACGGTGTCAAACTGATTTGGGAGCAAATGAAAAAAAATTCCTATCAAAACATAATTCATTGTGCTCTTATAAGTGTCGCAAGTACAAGGCTTTAGAGATTCCATAAGTCTCTGTTGTAGGGTATTATCGGTGGACGATATAAAAGCTCAATAATGTTAAGTCTCGTGCCGTGTCTTAAGGTCATGTTTTCAGTTTTCTTATGATTTCATTTCCTGTTTTATTTTTGTTGTACTCACCTCTCCTCTCGTTTCAGATCCTTCACTTCCTGCCTTTGTGTTTCCCGCCTGTGTGATTGTCTCCCCTGCCTTGAGTAGTTTCACCTGTGCCTGATTCGATCACCTGCTCCTCATTGTCCACTAGTGTATTTAGTCTTTGTCTCCCCTTTCCTCTGTGCCAGTTCATCTTTGTTCTTCGTTTCAAGCATTCCAGCATTCTTCTAATTTTTGTATTCCTGGTTTTTCTGATCTCTGCTAGTTTTCCTGACGTTGCCTTTTGCCGTTCCCCTGTCGGATTTGTTTGCTTTTCTCTAGACTGATTACCCGTGTACCGAACCTGTTTTTTGGAAGTAAGGACTGCTTTTTATTCAAGACCCTGCTGTTTTGAGTCCCTTTTTGCCTGCGTCTTCACCAGTCGTTACAAATAATGATTTTGACAGGAAAGCAATTTTAATGAAGACAGAAGGGGGCGCTCCTACACAGAAGTACACCCGTCATGATCTGCGCTCCGAGCTCCGGGATGTTCTATGAATTTTCCAGAGAATTGATTGGTCTGTGGGCGGCCCTTTCAATATGCATTTATCTCCGATCTTGTCTTATCATAACCTGCTCCAGTGCAGGTTAGCTGTGCAGCTTATGTTACCATGTACCCTGGTAAGAAGTGAACCAGCTTTGTAACACTGAAAACCCAGAGTTAACCCTGAAGTTACCTTGTTAACCACAAATCCTGCTTTGTTGTACAGGCCTCTGGAGAGCTCACAGTAGGTGGTGATATTGGCTATATATACTACAGACAAATGCTGTATGTGTCCTTGTAAGCCATGACACCTGAACAAACACTCAGCAGAAGAGGACTGTGTTGTATGCTTGAAAGCTTCAGAACAAGGACACCTGAGGGGTGGACTACAAAGTGAGATCAAAAAGGTATTAGGTTGAGTCAACAGGGAGGGTTTTGAAAGACACGAAGGTGGCTCTCTTTTAACCTGGTTAGATCACCCTGGTACCTTATGCTGAACACATAATCTGGTCTGGAGGAGGTTCTGTTCAGAGTTTCAGATTAAAATTGGTTATTAACAGCGCTGGCATTTCATTAATTCTTTTGCTGATGATATTTCTCTGTGAGATGTAGATTCTCAGCTGAGTAGAAAAATGTTTTGTGCAAACTCGCTGAGCCGTACATTGAAGTACAGTAATGCCACCGAATGAAACTACTACTGTCTAATAACACTAATAAGCGCTATGCATCTCGTTGTTTTTTTTTTTTTTTAACCACAGTAACATACAGTACATGCATTCAGTTGGGAATGCAGGAAATCTTTTTTCCTGTTGCTTCTGCTAAAATTAAAACTTTAAATTTGACCTCCTCCATACACTAATGAATGATGAAGGCTCAGCAGCTATAGACTGCCTGTTCTCATGTCCATGTCGTTAGGTATCGACCTTTGCGCGACGCCAAAGGGTACCTTGCGCGTCTGGATATGACACGTAGGGCACATGGCTTTGATATGTGACAAGCTGGGATGAGAACTCGTTGCTATGGACCACTTTGGATGATGTTTCTATGCTTTGTTCTGGTTTGCTGCCAAGTCTGTTTTACACTGCTGGTACTGCAGCTAAAATGAATTTGTCTATTGGTATTTATTAGAGACAATGTTCAATCAATAAAAATCATTTCACTTTGATTTGGCCAAAAATTGAAGTTGTTGTTGTTGTTAGAAAACAGTCAACAGTCTAATTACTGCAAACCACAGTAAGCCAGGGGCCTTCAGGGGAGGCTCCAGGTATTTGCTCACTGTGCCTGGCTGGTAATCCAGCTTTGACCCCCTCCTTCCCTGTTCACTGCCCGCCACAACCTTTTGCTCAGTCTTGTTCTGAGTCTGCTCATCAGTATTTTGCTCCGTCTTTCTTCCCCTCTCCAATCTTCATCTCCCTCTTTTTTCGCTCTTTCCACTCCTTTCTCTTCATCTCTTTCCCAACTTACCTCCCTGCTGCCTCTCTCCTTTGTCTGCTTCACTTCTCCCATCCTTTCTTCATTCCTCCCTCTCCCTCCCCTCGTTGATGGGTCAGATTCGTTGCTTAAAGGATTTTTAACCTTTCTCTGATCTGCTTTTCCCTTTGATTCCTCCTCCTTCCTTTTGATTCTTTGATTCACCTCCTGTGAGTCGGCCAGCGGGGGGTAAAATCGGAAGGCAGGCGAGGACATTCCACCTGGAGCACAACACAAACAAGAAAGACAGTTCATGTTGTTGAGTGTGCAGGAGAAGAGGAGGAGACCTGAATTGCAAAGTGTGTGTATTAGGATTTTGAGCATGTAGGTGTGGATCTGTGGAGACGATTTGTCTGGCTGTGGGTTCAGATCAGCACAGCGTGTACAACTGACTTACTAAATGAACTCAGGTCTCAGAGCTCTGTTTGTGTCTGTGTGTGTGTGTGTGTTCTAATAATCTGGATGTCTGAAGAGGACAGAAATGTTTTTCACTTGATCAACATTGTCAATACATTGTCACACGGTGGATTTATAATTCAGAATAGATATCAGCCATTATAATTCTCTGTGGGTATGTCACTATCAGTGACTCCTTTCACTTTACACGATGCAGCTTTAGATGCTCAAAGTCAGAATAGTATATCTTGCCAGTGTTAGTCAATCAACAACCTCCCTTTTTAAAACCGGGTGTCCTGAGGGTGTGGAGTCAAACAGTGACACCCTCTGAAGCACCACAAATGTGATTTTTGCCTGCTTTGAGGAGAGCAGCAGGAAATTATGTCAGGCCAGAGATTTGCCACGTGTGTTCTTTTCGTCAAGCACAGCATCCACAGTGTCCTTGTATGATATTCTGGGATTTGTTGATGTTCATACTCGCTGAAGACTGAGGTAGTCAAGGTAATGAGGGATAACATTTCCAACACCCACAGTGGGTGATGGGACCTGGGTGTTTTATTTTGAAGGAAATGAGGGATAGGGGCCAGCCTTCCATGATCCTGAAAATAGGCAAGATGGAAATGAGCTTAAACATGGCATGGTTTCTTTCATGATGAAATGGGGCATGGTGAGATGTTAAGAGCAAAGGTGATGTCATCTGTGATCTTGGCTAAGAGTTTCCAACAGACATGCATTAGACCAAAAAATGACTGTCTGAGGAGCATCATGTCATTGGATACAATGTAGTGGAAAACCACATCGCTGGGAATATAACACACTTCATGAACTGCTGAGGGGCCCCAGAACCCACTTTATGAGGCACTGATTTGAATAATATTATCATATAGATGCAGAGACCGTGGATTGTAGCTCACACCGAGTTCTGCTGCATGTCACAACTTGTTACATTGATTGATTTTCATTATGATCAAGAAGCAGGTCCTTGTACAACGGACCATTATACACAAAGTGTAGCCACATATGTATTCTTGTCTGCCATATTGATAGGAATGTAAAGGCCCAGCAACACCAACTTTTCTAAAAGCACAATTTTAGAATGCCAAAAGACTAACAATCTGGATGAACAACTGTTTTCCCAGTTGCAATTATGTTTCTTATTTCAGATTGCCAGAAATAACATACTGTATATCACCACTTTCAGTCATTTTATCAAAAGTCAAAAGTAAAAAAACAAACAAAAAAACAATGACTTTTGTCACCTGGTTTCCTCATGTTCTCATTCAGAACCACTCAGCATTATGGAGGAAACAAACAAAGCACCAGACAGTCCCAGAGTGTGCAGGCAGCCTACAGTCCAGTACACCTGCTCCTCATGAGCTTGCCTATAGGTTCACTGCTTCTCCACTGGCCACCACCACTGCATGGGTCCTGTCCCCCTGCTACATTTGTATACTGCTCATAAATACTAAGTAAAGTGGTACCAATATGTATTTAATATTTAAGGTTTGTGACTTTGCCGTGCTCTTTAAAAAAAAAAAAAATCCTTCTTGTTGATTTGCTTGATGGACCTTGGAGGACCTTCAAGGTTGAGACTGATTTTTATTACCCTTAATAACCTGTAGGGCCATGGAGGAATTTCCCATCAGCCCCTGCTCTGTCTTGTTGGTATTTTTGGCAGCAGTGTTGTCATTGTCATCTGTGGCAGTCTGAAGAGGAGATAGAGAGCAGTTCAGGTGAGAGATCAGATAAAGAGCTCAGCCAGGCGTGAACCTCCTCCCCTCTCCTTCACATCATTGTGTCTCTCAGTCTCTCGTCATAGCTCTCTTTTGTTCCTACCCCTCCTCTCTTTGTTTTGGCCTTTTTGTCCATTGTGAGTGGACATCCTCTTGTGCAGATATGCTATATTTCATAAGTGCCACATTCATACAGATGGACTGCTGTAGGTGACCTAACTGACAGCAGCAGGAGTGAAACAAATGAAAAACTTGTGCATTATTTTCTCATTCATTCTTTTATGGGATACAAATGTCAAATGAACAACAGCTCTTTCCACTGAGGATTCCTCGGAAACCATTTAAGGACTTGGATCATGCCTAGGTCATACCTCAGTTTGCAAACCTATATTAGTCAGAACCTGCTTCACCTGTAGCATTTTTGTTATATATGGTAAAGACTCGAGAGCATTCACAGACGCAGGTTGAACGGGATTTTATTGATGGTAGATAAGAGCAGTGGAGGCAGACTAGCTGCTAGCAGACTGCAAAATGGTGGAGTTGGGCTGGGGCAGACGGTGGAGAGGAGTGATGGCTGGCAAAAGGCACTGGTGGTCTCGGCACAAGAGGACAATTATAAATAATAGCACTGGGGGAGAACACATCACTAGAAGATAAAGTAACTCCTGTGAAAACACTGAGCAACCAGAGAGTTGTTACCATTGAAGCAGGTGGAACAATGTGATGAGAGGGTCTGGGTTGTTTAAGCAGAGGCTGATGAACTTGATTGGAGGCAGGTGTGGATAATTACCCAGATGTCTGAAGGCAGGCAGCCCATACAGAAACACACACAGTGGCTGTTTCTCAAAGTCAAAGGAAGGATCCTCAAACGGCTGAATTTGAAGGATCTTATGTTATCAAATGCTGCCGAAGGACTGTTCCAATGTCCAGGATCCTTCAAATTCTACAAAGCACAGAGGCCTTCACAGTGCGAATTTTCAAGGATCCCCATGTGTATCCTCGGCGCGCCTGAAGTACACACAATCCTATGAGCACAAGGCTTAGATGGAACCCTGTCAATGATGCAATGAGACAGGCTGGAAAATTATCACATTAAACTCGAAATAAAAATAATTACTACAGTTGAACTCGGGGCATGTGGGGTATAGGGCTCATTTTAAATTTTTGGAAAATGTCAGTTTGTGCCGGAAACACTGGGGAACAGGGGTTTTGGATCCAAATGCAGACAACGCAGGTAGAGAGGAGAGTGCAATTATTTATTAAATAAGTCCAACTCACAGTTACAAGGCAGGCAATGGTCAAAAGGGTGTCAGTCCAAACAAGCAAACAAATCCAAAGGGGCAAAGGCAAAAATCCAAAATATTGGCAAGGTCCAGAAAACAGAGACAAAACACTAGGATGAAGGCACATGGGTAACACTACGAACTGGCAGAGACAAACATGAACACACACATTTAAATACACAAGGGAAGGTTAACAAGACACAGGTGAAAGCAATCAGGGCGGCGCAGACAATCACAAAGGAGGGAAAGGAATAAAGACAGGAAATGCAAAGCGGGACAAGACACACGAGGAAAGGACTTTCAAAATAAAACAGGAAATAACAAGAAACTCAAAACCATAATACAGAAAGTAGACACACGAAAAACAAACTAGAACTCAAAACCTTAACACAGGAAAATAACACACTAAAATTGAAACCATGACAGAAAAGAGTGGACTGGAGAGGTGTAATGAAACCAGTTTTGATCCACACTCCAATTCAGTGGGTGGCAGTAATGCACCAAAAAGCTGTTTGCCGACCATCATAAGAGATCAGAAGAAGAGGATGAAGAAGAATGACGCACACTCGCTAGCTTGTTCCATTGTTTTTTCTTGGAATGCTAGGAAGGAGTCTCACCTATCCTCTGGAGCAGTGTTTCCCAACCCTGGTCCTGGGGACCCACTGCCCTGCATGTTTTAGATGTTTCCCTCTTCCAACACACCTGATTCAAATGATCAGCTCGTCATCAAACTCTGCAGAAGCCTGATAACGACCCGCTCATTTAAATCAGATGTGTTGGAAGAGGGAAACATCTAAAACATGCAGGGCAGGGGGTCCCCAGGACCAGGGTTGGGAAACACTGTTCTGGAGGACCTGACTTCCAAGGGCCTGTCCTACCAAGGAAGGATCCTTGACTTTGAGAAACACCCAGTGAATCATGGCTAGAGCCATGACAACACATTAAAAATTGTTTTTACTCTTTTCTGCTTTGTTCTTGTATATCTTAGGGATGTAACCAATTCTAAATACATTATTTCAGATATGAAGGGAAGAAATTCAAAGAAAGAATTCAGTCAGATCTCATTTGCATCAAACACACATTGCCAAAATCATTGGAACTCACACTTTCCACTATTGTGCCCTCATGATCCAATAAATTTGAAACCAGCGACTTGACAGTACATGGGAAAATGAGAGCTGAAGCTAGGAACCATCTTAACAAGTGTAAACATAATAGACATTGACTGTAAAATAAAGATGGACGACATGAAAGCACCCCAAAAGCACATAGGTATAGTATAGGTCATAAACCTCTCCCCTTCAATATCTCATCAGAAGGGTCAATTTAGGTAGTTCTTATCACGAAATTTATAAATTTTTCAGATACTTTTGATAATTACTTCGGTAATAAAATGTTATAAAAATGGGATGAAACGTCATGATTGACAGCTGAGGCCTGCTCGCGATTGAGTCGGCCAGGGGTATGGGTGTGACAAACCATGGCTCCACCGTCCGATCACTACTGTGCAGACTTTGGCTCCAAATGACGTCACCAGCACAAGGTGGCAGCGCTTGTATCCGGGATATTTTGGCTTCATTTTTGTACAGTGGAAGGAAATGGAGACACGTCATTCATCTTCTTTATTTATGTCAATGCAAAATAGCCAAGAGAGCCTTACAATCTTTCCGATAGGCACTTCAAACCAACATTATTTTCATTTAGATCCTATTCTCATCCCTTTTTACAGTAAATTTCTGCAATATGGCCCAACAAGCTCTTTCCGACTTTTTCAGTTACATCCATTTTATTTCTATTATTAATTTCCGCCCAGAGTACAGGTAAAGTCTTGTCTTTCTTGTCCCCTCTGCTCTGTCTTCATCTTTGGTATGCAGGGACTTATAGGTTGATAGCCAACACACCTAATGAGCATTTGTTGTGTTTAGGTGACTGAGTGTGACTGCAGGAAGCCAGTGTCCTCACATGCTCCAATAGCAATTATTTGAAGAAGGGACTGTCTAAGGGCTTCCAACACTTTGCCCGTCCTCAGTTAAATTAACACTTCAAATGATCTGCTCCCTCTGTGCACACTCAAAGAAAGCCATATGGACGGAGATCAAATTCTCTGAACGCCCCCATACTTTCTGGTTTATAATGAATTAGTGTGATCTGTCATATGTCATAAGACTGATCTCATCTGGTGGTTTCTACAATAAGAAATCCCATCCTATGCTAGGTTGTGAGCCCCCACGTGCTTTTAATCTGCCTCTTTATCTCTCATTTGTTAAAAAGGCTTTGTTTTACCAAGCTAGTCATTAGCATTCACAAACACCCTCTCCTTTAATCATATCCACAGTAGATTTGCTGCAAGCACTCACCAAGTAGTAGTGTTTTACACGTCCTGGTTCTCTGTAATGCTTGCATCAAATGGTAGGTAGGACATTTAGCTAGGTAAGATATTTAGTCACAACTTTGTTCCAGGATTTTATTCACCTGGTAATAAAAGAATCTGTAACACTTTAGAGTTTAAAATGATGAACGCTGAATGAAAAACTGTTATTCAGGAATCTCCTACTGTAAGTGCAGCGCGCATCAGCCAGATCACATGGATGAGGGGTGGGCAACGTTTTTTTCCCCCCAGAGGGCCATACTAACTTAAATAAAGCAAAGGACCACAAATTGGGCAGTTTATCATAGCAAATTGGGATGTTTTCGAACTGATCTTTGTTGTCTGGTCACAATATACTCACTGCCTTCACTATCAGAGAAAGGCTTGTGCTGTTTCACAAGCTTGTATGACAGCATGTAGCTAACTTTGGTTCCTGATTGGTCGACTGCTTTGTAAAAATATTCTGCCTGGAAATTAAGTCAGAACACAGTTTTAGGGCTTTTTCTTCTCTTTCCCATGATGACAAGTTTGTCTTTGAAAATGAAAATGTCTCTTGATGGCGTGGAGGTTTTTTGAATACAACATACGTATTTCGCCAGGAGAAGTAACTATTTGTCCAATGTCACAGCTTCTGCCAACAGTATTATTTGGATGCAAACTCCAGTCACCTACATAACAATTAACCAACCCTCTATAACATCTTGCTTGTATCCCTTGTATTATAGGAACTGTACTTCCAAAACACAGGATACAGGATTATCCCAAATAGAAGCGAGGGAAAAGAATAACTGTTGGTGATTTGGGCTTTGGTATTACTTGGTTTTGGATTAAAATCCAATTTTGGACTTATGCCCACCCCTTGGGCACGCTACTTCTTGCATTGGCATTCAACGTTGGCAGTGGAAATAATTGTGTGCTGCAGAATCGTCCAAGATGAACGGTATTCCGTGGGACACTGACACAATAGAAAAATAGCTGAATTTCATCATACCTTCTTCTACATCAGTCTTTCCAAAACCCATCTCCCAGTCCTGTTCTCTATCTTAACCCCTTCCCCCTTTGACTTGAAAGGAAATGGCGTTCCTCCAAATTGGAAGAGTCCCGCTTAGTCTGGCAAGATAGCCTTAAAGTATATAGG
>JBBPCS010008218.1:0-26005 GCA_037974645.1 Hollardia meadi | reverse complement strand
AGTTACCCCCACCCCCCCCCCCCCCCCCCCCCCCCACACACACACACACACTGAACACAACACACCTGCACCTCAGTTCTCCGACTGCACACACCCCTCCCCTCCTCTCTCTGTTTTTCTCTTCCTGTGTCTACTCTGCTAACATTCTTCCCCAGCAGATGTTTTATAAAGTCGCCCAAAAAAACAACTTGCGTTTTGGATTTTTTCACCCACCAATCCCTTTTCACAGCAGCAGGTGAGACGTGTGTTAAGTAGGCTTGTTGTTAATCACATAGCCCGTATCGAAACAATCAAAACCAAGTTGGTAGCCTACTGAATGACATCACACCAACCACCAATCACAATTAAAATACAGTCTATGGTCACACCCCAATTAGTGCATTTACAGGAGGGCTGTAATATCAGAGAACAAGAGAGAGAAAGAGAGAGAGATGAGCACAGCTCCAAAAATTAAAAAAGGCAGATGTTGATATTGTGGCGTATAGCCACAAGTAAATTAATGCATAATGTTAATTAAGTTACTGTTGAACAGTCCTTGTCAGGCGGACTTTAGAGGACAGCAGAGAGCAGGGCACAAAGGCCACAGTGGCCGATGAGCACACAATTTTCAGAAGGGCATCAAGGCCAGATAGAGGGGCCATGGCCATCGTGGCCACCAGTGAAATGCCTGCTCTGCTTTCATACATCATACACCTTAACTGATCGATTGTGGGGATTGTTTTATTATTACTCTTTTCTTCATCATACTGTCTTGGGAATCCCCTGCTGTCTCCCTCCTGTGTATTTTTGGGTCTTTGGGTCAGCAGATATTTAGAGACATCATGAGTAGTAAGTTTCTACCTTCTTCCATCTCTCTATGTTGCGAGGAAACCTGCAAATGCATCGTGTGTTGTGTGGACCAATCTAGTTCTACAACAGAGCAACATTTAGAGGAGCATAAGGGCAGAATTAAGTGAACAGTATTGAGATCAATAAAGCAATGTTATGTTTGCTGGCATGATAATATGTTGTTTTTGGCCATGGATTACAGGACGACTGATTCTGGCATTAACAGTTAAGGAATGATATTAGTTTTATATTAGTTTTAGTTTTGTCCATACATCAGTGCACAACTTACCCTGGTTCAGCTTTCCTGACAAGCAGATATCCAGAGTTCAATAAGATATGTCTTTTAGTAGAAGCTTGTGTCCCTGTAATTTTTTGAAAGAGAGGCGAACACGCACCTGTCCATGTGAATCTCTATACGACTCAGCTGTATGACTCTGACCTGACCCCTGACCTCTGACCTTGGCCTTGGTCAGCTGCTGCCTCTGGTCAAGTAAACAGCATAACCAGAAAGTGAGAGCAAAGAGGTAAGAGGGACACAAGCATTTCTTAAGAACAACAAAATGCTCTTCGAAACAATATTAACATTTAATGACAGCATCTAAAGTGAAAGGGGTTGGTTGTAGTTATGAGCCCAAAGAAACTTGTAATCTGCAACTCTGCTCTCATCAGTGTTGTTTTCAGAAGCAGGCAGCTGGTTTCAGGAGGTAAGGTAGTGACAAAAGCACAGCCAAAATAGAATAAACACAAGACTTACATTTATCAGGTGGACATAAACACAACACCCTGCAACTGCTTGCAAAAATGTTAGCCATGACAACTTTATAAGATGACAAAATGTCATGTACACCAATGTAGCATAGCATTCCTATACGTGGTTGGACTCAATTTAACCTAAAATTACTGCAATTTAGCAGATTTCACACCGTTCCCTCTGAAACCACAAAAGACTTGTACAATTTTTTTCACGTAGTACCAATGTTTCCATTTAATGCCACTTAAAGGCCAATTACAACCCCAATTCCAAAAAAGTTGGGACATTATGAAAAATGTCAATAACAGCAGGATTCAATGATTGGCAAACCCTTTTTAACCTAAATGTGATTGAATACAGTACAAAGACATGATATCTCATGTTCAACCAGATAAACTTTGTTTTTTATAAATATACGGTCATTCTGAATTTGATGCCTGCAACACTGCAAAAATTGGAACAGGAGCATGTTTACCATTGTGTTACATCACCTTTTCTTTTAACACTCAGTAAGCGTTTGGTTGATATATGACTTCAGTTGCTCAATAGTCCGAGGTCTCTGTTGTTGTATTTTGGACTTCGTAATGAGCTACACATTTTCAGTGGGGGACAGGTCTGGACTGCAGGCAGGCCAGTCTAGTACCTGCACTCTTTTAATCTGAAGCCACGCTGTTCTAAGGTGTGCAGAATGTGACTTGGCATTGTCCTGCTGGAATAAGCAGGGATGTCCCTGAAAAAGAAGTTTTCTGGATGGCAGCATATGCTGTTCCAAAACCTGTATGTACCTTTAAGCATTAATGGTGCCATCACAGTGCCATGGGCACTAACATACCCCCATACCATCAAAGATGCTGGCTTTTGAACTTTGCGCTGGTAACAATCTGAATACTCTTTTTCCTCTTTAGCCCAATGGACACAACGTCCATGATTTCCAAAAACTATTTGAAATGTGGACTCGTCTGACCAAAGGACACTTTTCCATTTTGCTTCAGTCCATCTCAGACAAACTCGGCAACATTTCTGGATGTTGTTCATATATGGCTTGCATTCACATGGTAGAGTCTTAACTTGCTTTTGTAGATGCAGTGACAAACTGTGTTTACTGACAATGGTTTTCCAAAGTGTTCCCGAGCCCATGTAGTAATATCCTTCATAGAATCATGTCAATTTTTAATACAGTGCCGCCTGAGGGATCAAAGTTCGTGAGCATTCAATGTTGGTTTTCATCCTTGCTCTTACGTGCAGACATTTCTCAACATTCTTTGAGTCTTTTGATGATATTATGGGCTGTAGATGGTGAAATCCCCCCAAATTGTAACAATTACGTGTTGAGAAACGTTCTTAAACTGTTGGTCTATTTGCCCACCCAGTTCTTCACAAAGTGGTCCTTTCTTATATCGTCTTTGTACTGATTTCATTTGAATTGAATGTCAAAAAGGATTAGGAAATGATCACATTCTGTTTTATGAATGT
Organism: Hollardia meadi; assembly: GCA_037974645.1. Classification (NCBI taxonomy): domain Eukaryota; kingdom Metazoa; phylum Chordata; class Actinopteri; order Tetraodontiformes; family Triacanthodidae; genus Hollardia; species Hollardia meadi. The sequence continues at coordinate 22,953 of JBBPCS010008218.1, read as the reverse complement.
TTTAGAGAGCGTCCAACTTTTTTGGAATTTTGGTTGTATCTCAGCAAGTTTTGCAAGCCCAATATTTGTTAAATGTTGATTACATTAAGATCTATAACTTGATGCACATACACACCAGCTCTAATGACAAATTCAGAATTTAAAGGAAGGAGTGCTTAGACATAGGTCACATAGCCAAGAGCACAGCTACAATACACACACAAACTGTCCTGATAAATTTGGATATACCACACCCACATACACATACTAAGTCTCTGCAGCGGATATAAATACATGCATAAACACACACATACACACGCATAGTCTTCATGGCTCATGTAAAATTAGCCGTAGCGCTCACCCTTGTGTCCTTGGGTTTGTGCTTTGTCTCCCCCTCACTCTTGCTGTCCCTCTTTTACTGTCTATCAATTTCTTCTGTCATTCTCTCCTTTTTTCTGTATTTCTTGCTCTTTCTGGCTGTCTGCCCCCCCCACTCTCCCACCTTTCTTCATGCTCACCGCCCTTTCTCCTTTATCTCCCTCCATTTTGTTCTGGGACATTGACCGGGCAGTAATGTTGGCACGTGTGTTTGTTTATGCTTGTGCAAACGTTCCCTCTGAGTGCTGTTTTGACCGTACTGCTGCCCCACTGCCGACATTATCCCTGACAAACCGTCACACAATGATTACATTCTGTATTTAAATTTGTATAAATGTCACAATCATCTTAATTATGAGACACTATTTGATTGAGCACAAATGCCCAATTGGATTTTTTTTTTTTTTATAATTCCAGGTTTTGAAAAGTAAACAAACCACTGGAGAAATAGGAACTAGAAAATAACATCCAGCATTCATCTTTGAGTGTGTTTATCTACATTAAATTGTATTATAATGTTAGATTTCACATTAAATGATGATTCCTAATGAAAAGGTCAACATGCAGATAAGGAGCCTTATGATCTGTGTGTGTGTGTGTGCGCGCGTGTGTGTGTGTGTGTGCATTAGCCTTGCTCTGGCAGTCACATGAGACCATTTTATGGTTTAGATTATGATTAGTCTTAGGAGGCACATGACTCTGTGCTGAGGGTTATAGGCTGAGAAGACGCTGCATAGTATTCGTAGGCAGAGTCGGTTGACAAATCAGAACTGGAAGTTCACAGAGATGAGATTTGTTGCCTAACTGACAATCCCGCAAATCTCAGTGAGGGAGGGGATGTATCTGGACATCTGGGTGTTTTGAGTTTTTGTCAAGCTTGCTCCCTTTATTTCTGGCTAATTTGGTTTGACACACATACTCAGCTGTCATTCCTATTATACACACACAGCTTCGAAGGCATGACATGTTGCAAACACAGTAATATGTAATTGCATAATATCAACTTCATGTTGTAGTATGACCCAGTGGTCACCATATTATATTGATTTTTATTTCAAGGAATGGAAGTGAATGGTGTGATGGTGACTTAATGGTTAGAATTTATTTTGTAATCTAGTCTGGTTATACCTTGAATTTGACATGATTTGGACACTACCTTGACGTTATTTTATGATAATTATTGACTTGGATATTAAGGCACAGTATGTATTTGCCGAGAAATGGATTTATACACAGAAGCATAGAGGCAGACGTACACACACAGACACACTATACATTTATGCTGATAGGAGTGTATTCATAAAATTTCCCAGGTGATGGTGAGTACAGATAAGCCTCTTGTTTTCGTATTGAATGCGAGTATGATTGTATGACTCTGGCCCAGAGTTGACATGAGGCATTGAGGAATGTATTTTTCCCAGATTTTCTCTTGTGTGAATAAGCAGTCCTCTTTGATCCCATTGAGAATGTTAGTTTGGGGTTTTAGTACCAGTTGAATACTGGGAAAGCTTCATGGTTTGACCAGACATTCACTGGTCTGTTCAGTGCTGAAAACAACTCATGCTGAAATGTTACTTTGAAAATATATATAATTTCTTTTGGTCTAGGAGCTATGAGATATTTTAAATCAGGTGGGAAATTAGAAGAAACAAACCTATGTAGTGAAACGTTCAGACATTGTGAAATGGTAATAAAGATCCAATCAACAGGACTGACCTGAACTGTCCTTCCTCCCTCCATCAGACCATTCTGGTTCAGATCTGGTACCCCATCACTGTGGCCACCAACTCCAGAGAGCAGAAGAAGATTCTCGCCAAGTACCTCCTGGAGACCTCTGGGAACCTGGAGAGGCTGGAGTACAAACTGCATGACTTTGGCTACAGAGGTGTCTCCTCACAAGAGGTACTGTACTACTACACTATTCTATACTGTATACAACACAGTAGATTTTGTAAAAGTGCAGTTGTATGCTTATGCATACAGCCCATTAATTTTTAAACAAATTGGCAAATACACTGAAAACAAAATAAGTTGACATTGGAAATTGTAGTTTGACAAAACAATCCCAGCTCAAGGTCCACTCACCAGCTTTCCCAGGAGCGTCCAACCACTTCACACAAAGTTTTATAAATGACAGCTCTGGAAAAATCCAGCAAGTGGTCTGTAAGTTGGGATTGTTTTGAATAATGTATGAGACGAACCATGGTCAGTCTACTTTATCAGGCCTAAAAATAGGATGTAAAGTGGAAGAAAATGCATAAATAATAAGGTTAAGAACAACAAAATTGAATTTAATATTTCCTTAATAGGATGTCTTTGCCTTTGAGCTCTCATAACCCATCTCCTTTTAATTTGCAGACTGCGGGTATTGGGGCCTCTGCCCACCTGGTCAACTTCAAGGGCACAGACACGGTTGCCGGCATTGGAGTCATTAAGAAATACTATGGCACCAAGGACCCTGTGCCAGGCTTCTCAGTGCCTGCTGCAGAGCACAGGTACACACTCACACACACACACAGACACTATTCTCAGCATTTTTTAAAAATTTGTTTAATGTTGCTTATTGAAGATTTATCTGTTCTTACAGTCAGGGTACCTCTCTGTGTAGCCTACATTTCTTAACTGTAGAGTGTTTCCTGGCTTTTTCAGAGTGACACCGTTCCCATTGTGATGTAGGCCAGTAGTTCACCGCTCACTTTAATTATTACACCAGTGATATAAGACCTCAAGCTATGATGGGTGTCTGCAAATGTGTTCAACACTCATTTTAAGGGATGTGCAAGATTTTCAGAAACTTAAAAGCATAACATTTATCTCCTGGAGGCTGCTAAATTCCTGTTCACAATGTTGATTATCAGCATAAGCCATATATTCACATACTACCAGATAGTACAGGGGCACAGTGGACACTATTCATCTCCAGTGCCACCTCTGGTGAGAGAGTCCACGTTTTGGACCAGATCCAGGAAGCAAACATTTTCACCCACAAGCCAAATTGATTTTCCAAATACAAAACTTGTCTCAAATAACAGTTTTGTCAATGCTGTTGATGGAGGGCAATTTATCAGCCAGAGAGAAAATTAACTCATCATTTGACTGCTGTTGGTGTTTATTTGCTTCACTGATGAGAGCTTGGTCACCCTCACATTAATTATGTGGTTCATCTGCCTCAGTTTGTGAATGGGACTGTGATTGGCTTGGAGGTGAAGGTTTTGATTGGCTGCTGCTCTGTCGCACATATCCCTCACATGTCTCCAGTGCTGTTTTATGGCACTGGTCCATTTATCCCGCACACACACACACACACACACACACACACACACACACACACACACACACACACTTTCTGTTTTGCTCTCATGCTTATAGACTCACTTCTTCCTGGCAGTTACTGCTGCTCCAGCGCACCCTTCTTTCCTGCACAAGTGCATTGTGGGATGGTGGCAGTAGTTGTCATAGTAACTGTTATGTAATGGCCCCCTCCTGTTTGGCTTCTACCTCACAGGGAGGAGTCACAGTGAAATTCCACTTTGAATTTCATGTAGAAGGAAAGGGAAGGGTGGGTGGTGTTTTAGAGCAGAGGTGTGTCACTTTCAAAGCTCTTTCATGCAAAACTTTAAGTTCCTGTTTACTGTGCACTTTCAATGTGACAGAAATGCCCTGTGAAGAAAACTAAAAGACTTTTACATAAGATGTATACAAACTTTACAGGGGAAAAAAAAAAAACCAGTTTGGTAATGGTCATATCTGGACTGTAATGAAGCTGTCTCAGTATAACAAGTCCGAACAAGTCCGTTTGTGTCAAATAGCGTTTATACAGTCCTAATTCAAAGTTGGGACGCTCTGTAAAACATTAATAAAACAGAATGTGATATTTTCCTAACAGTGCAAAAGACAATATATTTAATTTTGTATCTCATCAACTTCATTGATTTTTGTAAATATATGCTTATTCTGAATTTTATCCCAGCAACACGTTTCAAACAATTTGGGTAGGGGGCAACAAAAGACTGGGAAAGTTGTGGCATGCTCAAAAACACCTGATTGGAACATTCCACAGGTAAACAAGTTGATTGGTAACAGGTGATAGTATCCTGATTGGGGATGAATGGGGCGTCCTCGAGAGGCTCAGTCCTTCACAAGCAAGGATGGGGAGAAGTTCACAGCTGTGTGAAAAACTGCATGGGCAAACAGTTTAAGAACAATGTTTCTCTACGTGCAATTGCAAGGAATTTGGGGATTTCACCATCTACAGCCCATAATATCATCAAAAGATTCAGTGAATCTAGAGAAATCTCAGCATGAAAACCAACATTGAATGCTCTTGACCTTATAATAAACAATAAAGTTTTTCAGGTTGAACATTAAATATCTTGTCTTTGTACTGTATTGTATAAAGGATTGTAATCCATTGCATTCTGTTGTTATTGACATTTCCACATATCCCAACTTTTTTGAATTGGGGTTGTACAATTTTGGCCCACATCTGGTTTCATCCAAGACTAAAACCTGGAGTGTATCGCCCTCTTTTGGACAATCTGTGCCATTTATCATATGACTCTTGTGACTGTTCCTTCCTTCCTTCCTTCCTCCTTTCTTTATTTTTAGACATTTTCACTTTTAATGTGCTTCTCTTCTTGTTGAAATTCTCTTTTCCGCCATAGACTTCTTCCCCCACAGAAAACTCATCTGAAGTTCTTGGTACCTGCAGTGTTTTTGCTAACTTTAACTCTGTGTTTTTGTTATTTTTAAGTACTTTTGATTTTTTTCCACCTATCCAGTTTTCTGTATTTTGAAAGAATGATGGGAAGTGGTCTCCTTCTATTTATGTGTTTATTTGTTAATGTAAAGGCACAATACTCACTACCAACCACAGTACATGTCCACAATATGTTACAGTTTTGATCTGCAACATGGTTAAAGAAAATAATGTTGGACAAAATTTCTCTGCTGTTCTCTCTGCAGTACCATCACAGCGTGGGGAAAGGACCATGAAAAAGATGCCTTTGAGCACATCGTCAAGCAGTTCCCCAGCGTGCCCGTATCCATAGTCAGTGATAGTTATGACATCTATAATGCCTGTGAAAAGATCTGGGGAGAAGACTTACGGGGGCTGATAGAGACGCGCAGTGCTGATGCCCCGCTGGTTGTCAGACCAGACTCAGGAAACCCTCTTGATACAGTTTTGAAGGTGTGTGGTCACATGGGCAGCTTTCTTTCAAATAGCATCTTAAAACAAGCCAGGGCACCAACTTTCCCCTCTCTGCACCACCTTTCTCTAACTCTTTTCTTTTTTTTCTGTCAGGTTTTGGAGATCCTGGGTAAGAAGTTTATTCCAGTGGAGAACACTAAAGGTTTTAAAGTTCTCCCTCCTTACATCAGAGTCATACAAGGAGACGGAGTTGACATCAACACACTGCAAGAGGTACAGACATGCTGTTTATTGATGCAATGTCACATTGCATGGTGACATCATACATTAGGTTGTATCTCTCCCTTGTAGCTTGGAGTAAGAGTCCTTGCTGCCCTGTGGAAAATCATTTATCTCTGAAACTTCATCTTTTTGTCTGTTTTCAACTTATTAAGGAACACCTAATTTAAAAATAATTTTGGAGATACATCGTATTCTTCGGAGGTGGACAATCACATTATCCACATCATCTGCATCAGCAAGTACATATTGTTGTACTGTGTGTTTTTTCCACAGATAGTGGAGGGTATGAAGGAACACAGGTGGTCCATTGAGAACATTGCCTTCGGGTCCGGAGGGGCTCTGCTGCAGAAACTGACCAGAGATCTGCTCAACTGCTCCTTCAAATGCAGCTACGTGGTCACTAATGGACTAGGGGTGAGTAGTTGCACATTTGAATGTAGTTATTGGGTTTCATTGACCATTTTCCAGTTCATGAACTGGTCAAAGGTCACTGTAAGATCATAATACATATTTTTCGTCATACCTTAAGAATTCATACACTAATTATAACAAAATATCACACAAATATCTAATGGGATAAATGATGACGTGATGACATTTTATATCCAAAAGGTCATAGGTCAACTTCACTGTGACATCATAATGTTCTGCAAAAACACTTTTATTCAACACCATACCTCAGGAACAGAAGGGGAGATTGTGACCATATTTCACATTTGGTCAGATACTGAATTGATGACACTAATCTTGGGTGCCCACCTTGAAACTGTGCTGATTGTATAGATCTTCTGTCCTCTTAAATGTGACTTTTTTTTCCTGTGTGGTTGGAAAAGGTGAATGTGTTCAAGGACCCAGTGGCAGACCCCAACAAGAGATCAAAGAAAGGCCGTCTGTCTCTGCACCGGACACATAGCGGAGACTTTGTCACGCTGGAGGAGGGCAAGGGCGACCTGGAGGAGTATGGCGTGGTGAGTTCAAGGCTTGCAACAGCACACAGACACTTTAAGACACATAAATTTAAAGGCATTAATTTCACCAACACTGACCTTCCTCTTCTCTCACCTTCCCATTTGCCCCCCCCCCCTTTCTTTCTCTTTTGTTTTGCCTCTCCTTTCCTCTATGTTACCTGTCCTCCTTTCTTTTTATTCTTACCTCCCTTTGTCTTGTTTTTCTATTCATCTCCAGGACCTGCTGCACACAGTCTTTCAGAACGGGAAGATTGTGAAGACGTACACATTTGACGAAGTCAGAGACAATGCTAAGCTCAAAGAGAGTGAGCTTAAAGAGCTGCTGCAGTGAACGCAGCACAACTGAACCCCTCCACCCTAACCCCCAAAACAACCTCTCCCCCTTTAACCCTTCACCTTTTGGCCTCCAACATCACTTCAGGAAATGGAGGTAGCGTGCACTGCTAATAGATTCCCCTTCCAAAGCCTGAGAAACCCCACCCCCCCTCCCAAAAACTCCCTTAAAATTCACGGAAATTCACCCTCAGTTCCAAAATGCTGTTGTTTCTCCAAAGGCATGGAGAATTTTGAAACTCCCACACCTCTGATAAACGACAAACACCCCATAAGTGTGATAGGAGAAAAAGAAAAAGAAGAAAATGAATGAGAAATGCAGTGACAGAGAGGGAGAGAAGAATGACACTTCCATGTGTTGCTGCCCTAAATTGAACTTTGGCATGTTACACTACAGCCCATTCCCATTCTTGCGTTGCAAAACATGCCTAGTGACATGTTGCAACATAAGAATGTGATTGGCTGCCGATAAGCTATGTGTCTGCAGACTTTTCCATGCCAAAACAAAAGAAAATCAGATGATTGTAGGTTTTTCGATGAAATCCTGGCAGCTGCATATGGGGTGAATGCCACAGTGACACAAAGCGAGAAAAAATATGACAGAAAGAGATAGAGAAATATGAAGCCACACCCACACCAATGACCATGCCCCTTGTATTGTGTACAGAACTGTTTAGAATAAAATATGTGTCTGAATCTACTTAGCTTTGTCTTTTCCGTGAAGAAAGAAAGCGATGATTATGGTATATATATAATGGTGCACTGATAACATTGACCGACAACGGCTAATATATTTCTTCAACTTGGAAACCCAGATGGTCACAAACACTTAGAATGTAATTATGGGTGATGAAGTAATTCATTTTAATCAGTAGTTATGGTCAAAATGATGTAAGGCCAACATATATAAAGTACTACTAGAATATTTTGTACTCTTACTCTGCCAAATAAAATGTTATTGGTGCATCTTTGAAGGTATATAAATGATCATCTACGTGCCATTATGTTGCCCACAGAGCATTCACCTCATGAAGGCCCAATCCACAGTCCAATGTGCAAAATCAAACTCTGCACATGAAGAGTGAATTTAGCCAGTTTCTAAGTGATGTTTTTAAACTTTTATTTAGACCAAAGTATTTAGGCCATACTTCAGATATGAATAATAAATGCAAAAACTCGAAAATCTCTGAAGAACTTTTGAGTGTGGCTGATGCTTGGTGCGTATATCGATACTAATACTGCCAGTACTAAGGAATAATAGCAGTAGCTGTGTCATTGATGTTCATAGGCCACATGGTCTGTGTGTGTATTAGTGAGAGAGAGACAAGAAGGACTGAATGGCCGACAGAATATAGGCATATGCAAAGTCCACCTGAGAGAAAGACAAGTACAGAGAGAGAGAGAGATGGGTCAGAGAAACAAAGGTCACAAAGATGGAGACGGGTAGAGAGACAGGCAGGACAGTGAAATAAATAGATTTTATTTTGAAAAAACCCCTCATCCTTAGTTTCCAGTTAGGACATGGCTACTGTGTTGGGCTTTTATTTTGAAAAAACCCCAGTTTCCTGTTAACATACACTGATTTTTGGGGCTTTTATTTTGAAAAACAAGCCTCATTCTGAGCTTCCTATTAAGATAAAGTTACTCTATATGGCATTCATTTTGAAAAATAGCCTCCTTGTTAAGAAACAGTTCCTGCCTGAGGCTTTTATTTTGAAAAGCAAGCATCATCCTGAGCTTCCATTTTGACTTACTTTATGGTGCTGAAGCATGTTGGATTTCCAGTTTAACTAAACTTCAAAAAAAATTAAGAGACAGAGAATACGTGTGTGTGTGCAAGGCAGTAGGCTGACTCATTGAGGGAGACTGAAAGAAAGCCCTGCAAGTACCAATTGAACAAGCCAAAAAACAACAACATACAGAAGAAAAATAATAATGTGGCGAATGTTAATCAATGTGTTAATGTCATTGCACATCAAGCACACGAAATTATGAAAAGCCCAATGTCCATCAATAATTAAGTCCTGAAGAAGCCCCAAATCTTTACAAGACTAATTTGATAACTAAGATTAGAGTCGAGTGAATGGTTTCTGATTGGGTCTTCATTATGGTGAATGCTCTTGAAACCAGTCTTTGCTGTATAATGCCTACAGCTGATGTAACAAAAATCATAGAAATTCTCTTCACTGGAATGAAGATGATCTAATTATGTGTTTATAAAGGATTACATATGTGACTCCTGGGCAGAAATGTGTGTTAAATGTTAAAGGTTAAAGGTTCTGATTTGTGAATGCGTGGATCTGTGTGTGTGTGTGGTTGGGTGTGTGTGTCTGTGTATATCCTGACGTTTTCTTCCTCTAAAGGATTGTGTGTAGTATTCCTTTATGCAAACGCACTTGTTGATCGGGAATAGAGAACACTCTTCCTTTTACTTTGCCAGCCTTTTATTCTGAAAGGAGATGCAGCATTGTGACAAACAGGTATTGATACAGTCGTGAGTGTGTTTTTCCTTCGGGCAATGCAAAAGCAACCAAGAGGCAGATCAAGATTGGAAACTTTCCGACAGCAATGTACCGGCCATGCTTTGGCAGTTGGTGGTGCACAGCAAACCGTTGCCCTTAGTATCACTGCCTTAACTTGTGAAAAGCAGGGAAACTTCAACAGTGGTGTTTCAGGAAAACTGTAAATGTGCCAAGCGATGGCATGTTGTAGTCCCGTTTGGATTCATTGCCCAGGTATAATTGGGATCTTGCTGATGATGCCTTTTGGAGTTAATTATCACATAGCTGAGTTGGCCCTTTCAAAGTGAAGGGATTTTTCTGTCGCAGAGCTAGGAGGCTATTTAAGAGGAGTAACTGGTGACGTCACAGGAAACAAATTTTCTTAGGGCCAGAGGGGGAAAAAAATTGGTAGGTGTCATGTTTGCTCCCATCTCAATTTTGGCAAAATAAAAATGCAACTGGAGCTGGGTATCATTTAAAAAATTACAATACCAGTAGAGCAGTACCCTTAAAGGGGAATTCCAGTATTTTTAAACCTGGGCCTATGTTTATATATTTGAATGTGTAAGTGATTCATACTTACCAAAAGTTTTGGAATTGGTCCAGTAAATAGTCTCAGCCGCTAGCCGCGACACACCTGTGATGTCTGCAATGTAATCCTTAGGGGCAACTCCAAGCGTCAAAGTTGCGTCCACTGAAAGTGTTTTTTCTTGCCTCTCACAGGCTGAGATTGTTACTCTAAGTGTCTGAAAACAGCCATGACTGAATATTTAGATGAGCAATGACTGCAACAACTCGCCCCCCGTGAGATTTCAGAGCGAGACTTCTCCTTATACATCCAAAATATATAAACATAAGGCCCAGGTTTAAAAATACCGGAATTCCCCTTTAAGTGATATTGATACCAATAGAGTACTTGATACGAATTCATTTTTTTCTCCATGCATGATGACGTGCTTTATTATGTTACCTCATTCCCATTTTTTCCCCTTAAATCTTCCATATTTTTACACGTTTATTGTCATGCCGCAGGCGTGTGGTACAGCAAACGTTTCTGGCAGCATCTCGGCGCGCTGAACTGCCAACTCCGTCAAATACACATTGCTTGACTGCATCACATCACAGACTGTATGGGTTATAGCTGCTGTGGCAGTATAGGCCAATCACACGTCGACTGCGAATAAAACCATACAACTTTTCATCTAGCCCCATCATCAGGTCTAAATTTGAACGGGTCTACTACTTAAGTTTATGACCAAATACCTGCAAAAACTGATATTCCCATCATCCACATCAGCATTGCCACATTGTAATTATGAGCGTGTTAGCATGCTGACATTAGTATTTCGCTCAGCCTCAGAGCTGCTAGCATGGCTATAGACTGTCATGCTGAGACGACTCCAGGTAATGGGTTAATGTCTGCCTGCACACAGACACTCAGCCGCTTCACATTCACAGCATCATATATTCTCTCCTGGGGCACTGCTACCACAGTTTTTGCCCAAGGGCAGATTCGCTGCACCTTCACTGACCCCTGCTAATTCTCTGTGATTTGTGGAAAGGCCTTGAAGAAACCTGTGATGTCACCGACTCCCATCTCCCAACTCTGGCTCTGACCAACCTGCTTAAACACAAGACAAGCTGGTAAACAGCTAGTCATGTGCTGAAATAATTTCACATTATTATTCTTTATTCTCCGTCTGTTTGTACACCCGTCACTACTGTTATCTGTTAAATCACTTTTTATCCAATAGTTCTGGAGTAACGTCCTTTTCTTTTTCCAATTATGAGGTGCATTTTAGCTTGAAAGGTTTGATTTCACTATTTTGATACTGTCTCGGCTCTTGCCTCCGAGAGATATTATTTTGTATGACAAAGGAGTAAAAACAAGAAAGCCAGATGTATCGCAGTAAATATCCTTATTTACCAACAATGTGGCCATACTGCCTTCTCACTTGTACATACAACAATTTATCTTGACTGAAAGCAGCGAGGATGGGATCAGGGCACGACCACAATAGATGATGATATTATAATTTGTCAGAACATTTTTGTACCAACAGAAGAATATCCAAAACAGCTTTACTGAATTGGCACAGTGACTGTTTTTTTGTGACTGACAAGCTTTTAGCTCCTGTGTGTATGTGTGTGTGTAGTCCTGTGGGAATGCCTGATGTGTGACGGATGAAAAAATGTTTGTGAATACTTTTTTTTTTTCATGTTGTTGTTGTTTTGCTCATATGTGTATGTTGGCTGTCCCGAATTCTCTCCCAACACAACTGATATTTTAACTAACATAACCTGCTATATTGTCAAAAGTACATTGATTAAAGATTCCACCCCGTCGGTTTGAAATGGTTGATTTATTTAACTTGTTTAGTGTTGACTTTTTCAGTTCATAGACCTCTTATGTTCCCAGCCACTCATATTTTGCTAGTTGGACATATTTCAGGGTATCCAGTCTTTTTAGAAAACTTAAAAAAATAAAATAAAAAACTCTACACATGGCAAAGTAAATTCCAGATGACATTTAGGGAACACTTTATTTTATGGGTCTGTAATTTACTAATAAATTCCCAGAAAGTTTCAAGGAATCAAGGAAATGTATTTGTCCATGTACAACACTGGGTTGCACAATAGAATCTTCTGGAAAATGACATAATTTAATGAGGAAATATAGGAAAAATAATATCCTGCTCCATTAAAACTCAGGTAAATATTAGTTTATCATTAGTTCATAATTCTACAATTGATTGTTTGCTTGTCTGTAGACACATTTCACATACAGTTGATACAGAAATGCTGAAAGTAGCACAGACGACAACGGAAAAGTGTTTCCAAGGCACACTAAAAAAGGGATGCACGTCTGGACATGACACTGACGCACTTGCCCCACCAAAAAAATTAAACTACTCACACAGGTAAGTTGAACAACCCCTGGAAACACTTAACCAGCATGTGGTTTTTAAGTTGCAGTGCAGACCTCATAGGGCCACTGTAGAATTCAGATGATCAACGCTTTTGCAGTCCCTAAGTTGCATTTCTCTGCTGATATTAAATGTATTTTAAGTTTCAAAAGTAATTTTAAATGTACTTGAGTAGTATCACAAGTACAAGTCAAAGTATATTATATGTATGTATATACTGTAGACTCGGCGTTGACAGGTTATCGGATCCAATATTCAGGATTTTTTTGACTATTGGAATCAGTTTGTTATCCGATTGCCAATAAATTAAATTAATTTAAAAAGGCGCTACTTTGGCTCAGATCTGCAAAATAACTATAGGAAATAACATCAAATAAATGTAGTGGAATAAAAAGTACAATATTTGCAACCAAAACGTAGTTGAGTGGAAGTATAAAGCAGCAGAAAATAGAAATACTTAAGTAAAGTACAAGTACCTGCATGAAAATTGTAGGCCTACTTAAGTACAGTTCTTGAGTAGATGTACTGTCTTCAACATACTGTACATTAAGCGTGTTTGGTGTCTGAATGCTTTTGCTGTAAGACACATCCTGGACTTCCTCCATTGACATTTTTCCCACACAAAGTCAGCTTTTCTGTTTTTTAAGCAGTAAATCTCAGCTCAGTCTCACCATATCGCTTTAGGTTAGTAGTCCACAGTAACATATAAGAGTTCACACTGTTTGCTTTTTAAAAAAAATCTAGAATTGCACTTCTGTAAAGTGGCTTTGAGGCAGTTTTAACAAAGAATGGTCAAAAATTGAAAGCTAATTTTAAATCCGGCTCCAAAAACCTTATGATTTTACCGTGTCTGATAAACTAATGCAAGCTTTGATAAGCTCCTCCAGAGCTATAGAAGACATTATGGTAAAGTAGTTCTCCTCATTAGGGCTTGACCATGATAGATCAGGCTGATATGCAGTATAGCTTTTTGCAGATATATCTGTATCAGTGTATATTTGGATCTAAAGATATTTAGGCCGAGAAGCTGTGCCTCCATCCACCAGAGAGCACCAACTGTTCAAATAATCTAATATAAGACATGTCTTGTGATAGGACTAATAATTATAACTCGGGTCAGTTGCAGCTGGTCTCATAGATTGTCTTTATTTTCATGGTTAAGACAATCTGTGGTTTCCTCTGAGAGTCACATGACCCCAGTGAGCACCAAAGAGGCGTTACAGTAGCTGCAAAGCCAGCAAGGAGGAGGCAGCCTGCGTACTCCAGCGGATGGATCCTGTGGAAACTGATGCTTTGTGGTACTCAGACTGAAACTTCAGTGTGGATGTCTGTGCATGGATTTCCTGCGGTGATGCATCGCTCATATTGCAGCTGCATACCTTTGTGGTATTTTATAACACGATCCTATGGTAGTTGGAGGGTTTTTCTTTCAGTGGAAGAAAAACAAAATTTCCTTAGAGCAGTGTGGAACCCATCAGAGAGAGAGCTACGCTTATTTCATAAGCATCCTCCAGCTGTAACTAGCCCTTTATTCCTTGCACCGCCTGCGTATTTTGCGCATCACCAAGTGGAGCGCCAGGAACTCGTTTTTTCAAGCCACACTGCAAAAAATATCCACCATAACTCCTGATTTTTTTTTCACCACTGACATTTGTTGCTGAAAGCTAACGGCGTAAAACTGTATTTGCAGTTAGTAGAATGAACCCACCTCCTTGGCAGACATTAGATTTAGTTGCTTTAGCGCAAATTTAGCCTGTAAAAAACTCAGGCAAATTTAGCCTGAGTTTAAATAACTTGGGTTGGCCTTTTTCTTTTTTTGCAGTGAAACCACGTCATTCTGTCAAACTACTCCCCCTTTTTCCTCCCTGTTGGACCACCATCCACCGTTTAGGGACAACTGGATAAGGATTTTTTTTTTTTGCTCAGAAGCACAGTCATGATGACCGGATTTCGGCTGAACTTGTCGCCGCTGAAGGAGCCTCTGGGCTTCGTCAAACTGGTGGAGTGGGTAAGTTCGATGCATGTGTGTGTTTGTGTGTGTCAAACCCAGAGGGCAGGGAGGTTCGGTCCTCTCTTTTTTTCCTTTTTCCCGGAGATTTTCACTCTTGAAAAAAAAAAATCCCCTAAAGTCATCTGTTTTTTGATAGTCATCTGCTTGAAAAAGTTGGTGCTTTACTGTCTTTCATCTACAGCTTTGAAATTGAATAAAATGTGTGCATATTTAGTTAATAAAGGCCCAGATGTAAACGTTCAGTGTTTTTCACCAAATCAATATGACAATAATTTAGTTTTCCTTGAAAACCTTTTTACTAACCTTAATGTTGTTGCCTCAGATCTTTTAAGATTAACAGACTGAAAGTGTGTTTAGCAAAGAAACCTTCAGCTCAGTGCCTTTGGATCATTGTGGATGTGCCTGCCCTTCAGGCGACACAGTTATAGATTAATGCATCCCTCAACAATAATTTACTTCCAAATAACTGTTCAGTAGGCTGAAGCAGTTTCGCACACTTGAGCACACCGTTTGTGTGCCATTACAGAGTCTTGCTGAAAGCCCAGTGAGCTAATCAGTTCTGTTCTACAAAACTGGGTCAGAGGAATCCAATGTGGGGTAATGCAGCCCAGCTATGGTTTCTCTCAGCTGTTCTATTTCCTCATAATACACACACAAACACACACACAACCAGAACTATAGAGCAGCAGTAACACCCAGTCATCTGACTCAGGACAAGGCTGTGTGTGTGAGTGTGTGTGTTTCACTGTGTTGGATTTATGTAACCCTTATTTAACCAGACATTTTTGTTATTCACAAGGATCTGGATGATAAATTGTGTTCATATCCACTTATTTTATGCTGGGTAGATCCTATGTGGTAAAGCGGGGGTCCCAGCCCACCCAACTACTTTACTGTTCTAATTATTGCTACTGTGAATATCACTATTAAAACATGATTAGGAAATGAATCATTTGATACTTAACGACAGGTTTTTATTAAAGGCAACATCACTTAGTAGATTCATTTAAAAATCCATTTCATTTCATTATTGGCAAATTGAAACAGAATATCTTAATGGTGTGTTAGCTAAGTAGTTTGCATTAGCACATATTTTCATTGCCGGGTTTTATGCTTAGTATTAGAGCCAAAACGATGAGTCAATTAGTTTTTAAAAAAAAAGGATCTACTGCTTTTTTGATAGTCGGAATGTTAATGTTAGTAAATGTTAGTTGCAGCCCTACGCCTTTTGTAACTGCACACTTCTTTGTAACAAACATGTAAACTACTTAATTGTGGTCAACATAACTAAATCTCAGTCACAGTGGCATATTTATTTTAAAAACAGTATGCAAATGCAAAACAAAAACTAGCAATAGCAAAACAATAAGAGAAAACAATTATAAACAAGCAATAAGCACAAAAAATGGAGTTGTGGCAGAGCTGCTGAGTTTTTTAAAGATATTTGAAAGTGGTTACTGAGCTAGCTGACCTAAGGTCCTCAGGCTGTTCCAGAGTCTGGGGGCATTAGTAGCCACGGCTAACCTAGACATAGGCACAACCAGTGGAGCCATACCAGAAGACCCTTGGTTATGACCTGGCACATATGGGATTAGGAGCTCAGACAGATAGGTGCCATTTATAAATAAAATAACTGTTAAAATATTGCATGTATATCTTGCTTTCAGGCAGTAAATGTATAATTGGCCCATGGACTTAGGACATTTAAAATTACACATAGCAGTTGAGTGGAAACACCAAGCGGACGTCATCATTATGGAGTTCGGACAGATGGTTCATCACTACAGTACTGCTGTCGATACAATTGGAGGGGGTCAATCAGATTGGTCTTGTGAGAATCCAACATTTTTGTCCAACGTCCATGCACTCTGTACACATCTGAGCGATCCAACTGGAGAAGTAGTTTACTTGGCACATGAGTGGTTTGGCCTGAACACTCATACCTCCCTAGATATTATCTCCCACACTGTAGTAAACAGGAAGGAGGGTTCGGAGTAACAAATGCTTGCTTTTTCTCTTTTTTTTTTTTGGACTTGTGGCGATGCCAGGTCTTTCTGCCTCAAAAGGGAGAACCAGGTTGCTTGGGCTTCTTAAGAAACCCCACTGACAAAATGGGCTCACGCTTCACCGACTCTGGGGTTTTTTCGGTCAGAATGACCTGGACTCAGTGACCTTTGTATAAGAACTGAAGGGAACACCGCTGAGTAGAAGATATTTCAGATTGATGAGGATATTCATTGGATTACTGGTAACCTGTATGCTAATTGCTTATCCTGTATGCAACTTTTTTTACTATTTGCCTTTGGAGTGTCCATAAATTGGTAATATGTGGTTTACAGGTGTCTCGAAGGTCTGGCAAGATAGTTCTGTATGTCCACAGTCTTTGGTGGTCGCCATGTTTGGAGAAGGTGCCACATGTAGCCTTAATTGGTGATATTGGAAACATGACAAAGTATGCAACTGTCGGACAGTGTTTGTGCAGTCTAGTATTTATGCTCTGTTTAAAACATAAACAAAAGAATTGAAATGTCGACATGTGTGTGTCTGGTCCACGTTGGCTGTTACAAATGTTCTTGCTGGGGCTCCTTCACCTCGTAGTGGGAGAGTGGCAGAGCCAGTGAAATGTGAGAGAAGTAGCTTACTGTGATGTGTAGCCAGAAAAACAGGAAGTGGCAGCCAGTGACATCTGGAGAAACATCTG
Organism: Hollardia meadi; assembly: GCA_037974645.1. Lineage (NCBI taxonomy): Eukaryota > Metazoa > Chordata > Actinopteri > Tetraodontiformes > Triacanthodidae > Hollardia > Hollardia meadi. The sequence goes on along the minus strand of JBBPCS010008218.1, from coordinate 5,721 downwards.
GAGAGAGAGGGGGGGGGGGGTTGTAGATGTACAGTACTGTGTATGTGCTTCTGGCTCTTGTGGTGTGAAACTCAAGGCTAAAAATTGAGGTGGCCTGTCGTAAGCACTTTTCAAGAGCGAGAGAATGCGTGATACAGTTGTTCTGATGAAGTAGAATTTAAGAGGTCGGATAAAAGTGTTTCTTTTCGAATGTTTTCTTTGGTGTGCCCTGTGTGAATCAAAGTTCACAGCTCGAGCAGTCACATATTGTGAGAAGGTGTTCCTTCTAATGTGATCTGGGCCACGTTTAAACCTTTAAAGTTACAATACAAAAAAGGACAAAGATCTTATACTCAAAGCTGCTGTTATCAATAATTTTGTATCAACAGTAGATCAAATGGCTATGTGTAATATGAAAGGGGTTGCTCGTATTAAGGAACCAACAGATAATTATCACCCATCTCTGCACTTCTCCTCAGCTCTTCATAGCGTTTTAGGTTGGGGGGGTTTTCAGCTCATTGTTTTGGTTTTTAGTTTTCTGTGAAAAGCACTAAAAACCCACTGCCCAGCACCAAACAGCAGACCGACAATGTTAGCGACTAGTGAACATAGTGGAGCATTTAGAAGCTAAAAAGCCAAAAATTTCCTTTAAGAGTTGGTGGAGACCAAAACAGAGCTAGAAGAGAAGTAAATGTTAAATTTATATTTGTGAGGCAGCTAGAAACACAGCTCCAAACTAATGCTAATGTTGCTCTGTGTGGCAGGTATCGACTGTTTTAAGTTGATATTAGGTCAGCGCTGGGTTTAGAGTTTACTCTGATGCCCCCAGGTGGCCAGAAGGAGGGGAAACAGGGATGTCAAAACATGATTCTGTAACCTTCTGGATTATTGCATTCAATTTGTTTCCGGCGAGACATACAGCAGCTCAAAGAAGAAACCCACAGATTAAAATGGTTCAAAACGCCTGCTCATTTGGTCTGTGGTTTGTTGTTAATCTGTAAATTAGTATTGGACTGTATCACAGCTGTCTGTTGTACTGTAAGGTTTACATTAGGATGTCTGATTATGTGCAGACACATGAAGTTATGCATGAGTGTGTGAAAGCGGCCAACAACCCAACACAGTGGAAGAACTAAATCTTCCTCTGCAGTATATTGCGATTTAAAGTGCAAATTTTCATGCCAGATCATCATTACGCATGAAGTATGCGTAAATAGATATCGGCGAGAGTCTGAATGAGCTCAATATACCCATATGATTATCGTTTCGCTTACCGCAACTTGAGGGTTAAGCTTAATATAGCAGCCACCCTGACTAAAAGAATTGAGTATGTGTTGGTTTAACGGAGAGTATTAGTGTCACATGGCCTACATGCTCAGTCAGATGCTTTTCTGTCTCCACAAGAAAGAATTTAAGAGCTGAATAGCAGCATTAGTTCAGCCATGTAAGACACATTTTATTGCAATTTACAAGATAGCGGTTTTGTGAGAAAAAGGTCGACTGAGTCATCTCTCAAGTCATACATGTTAGAAAACGGTTCATGCTTTTTGATCCATATGCAGTGACAAACAGTAAAATGGTAGAGAAATCAAATAAAGATGTTCTTGAATTTTGTTGTCACAGTCATTTTCTTTTATGGAAGGACTCATAAAAGGACTCAAGAAAACGGATCTTGTGAAAATTTGTGAATGAGATTTATTTTCAGCTGTTTGTAAGTAAATCTGTTGGTCCCTCTTGCTCCTGACTGCTGACGTTAACGTTATGGGTGTGAAGTTCTGGTGACATTATGCTACATTTTAAAGTTCTATTGTCCACATATATACTGAATATATCATCCTCTCCTATTTGTCCGGTATCTTGAAGTTTCTTGGGTTTGGTATTTTTTTTCCCCAAAGGCTGAACAGTGGTGTTTTCTCACGTCAATCTCAACAACTTCTCCAATCTTTCGCTCTCTCTTGTCTGTCCAAACAGCTCACAGCAATATTTGCTTTTGGAAGCTGTGGCGGATTCTCAGGGAAGAACATCATATCTGTCCTCTGTGGCGACGGCAGGAATCAAACTCTCGATGCCATCTTTCACTACCCATTCAGGTGAGAATCTCAACAGAGTTTTGTGCAGCAGACACTTGTATGATCACGTAACTAGAAAACACACTTTTGTGAACAGTAAAGGACGATTTTGAACCTTTCATCTGGTTTTGTGGCCAGGTTAAGCCAGGTCCCACTCGTCGAGGGAAACACCACTATTTGTAACCACTCTGTCACGACGACACACATGGTGGGAGACTCGGCCTCTGCAGCGGAGTTCTTCGTGGGCGTCGCCATCGTCTGCTTTCTGTACAGCATGGTGGCTCTTTTGGTGTACTTGGGCTACATGCACGTCTACAAGGATTCTGACTTTGGACCCATTTTTGTGAGTAACGATCTTGCTGGTGAGCTTTCCAATAAGACCTCCGATTGAAATGATGAAATCTCACACAAGGATTCGTGGGTCACTCAAAATAAAAGATGTGTTGCGTCTGTCTGTAGAGCTGATGTGTTCCTACTTGTTCCCAGGACTTTGTGGTCACAGCGATCCTGGTCTTCCTGTGGCTGGTGTGTTCTTCCGCCTGGGCGAAGGGCCTGCAGAATGTGAAGGATGCCACAGACACTGAAGGCATCAGCTCCACGCTGGCACTGTGCAAGGGGAGCAACGTCACCTGTGAGGTCACAGAGTTCGCCAACATGCGGACCCTCAACATCTCTGTGGTGAGAAGAAATAGAGAGCAAACGAGAACAGTTTGGTGACACTTACTAAGACTGTAGAGAGGTTGTTTTTACTTTTGAAAAAAATACCTAAGCTCGAAGTATTAGATATACACATTAAGCAGCCTGACTCACAGTCATGAGACTCTGTGCAATAACGCTTTAAATTTCCTCAGACAATGTGGTCTTCTCAGTATTTTCTTGTGTCACAAGTCCAAAGCAAATTTGTTGGAGTGACCATTAAACCTTTCACTTTATAAGACAGTCATCCTTTATTTACAAGTGTATTAATCTTTTTTTCGTATGTCTCCATCCTGCCAGGTGTTTGGCTACCTCAACATGTTTGTATGGGCGGGCAACCTCTGGTTTGTGTACAAGGAGACCCATTGGCACTCCCGGAAACTCTCCTCTCAAGCTGGACCTGGAAGGCAACAGGTCCCTGCACCCATCTAACACTCAGTGTGACGATCAAGCGACACAAACACACAGTCACATCCAAACACTCTCGTACACAGGCATTCACACACACACACACACACACGTGGTCATACACTTACTGTATGGCCACATGTGCATGAAGCAATTATTACACGTACACAGAAAAAAATAATGCTCTGTGAAGATGATGAAGATGGACAAAATGAAGGATAAAGTGATAGATGGTCATTTTAAAAACTGATGGATTTGGATATATATTAGATTTGGACCTTATGAATGCAGTAGGAGCTGTGTAGGTAGTACACAGAGTTGAAATAGCATTTTGTAACCCAAAATGACATTGTGTTGTATCATTCCTCGCCCATTCATGGCGTACTTGAACTCAGAACAGCAATGTACGGTCCCCTAAAAGATTTCCTGTGAAGGCCCAAGCATCCCTGCAACCTGTAGGAGGCTGGGGGAGGAGAAAGTTTTATGTTTTTTTTAAAACTATTTTCTTAGCCTGTTTAATACACTATAGCAACACCAATGCAAGTAGTACGCCAAATCCTTTTAAACGTGCCTTCTCTTATGGTTAAGTGAGCAGATACTTGCAAAGACAATGACCAAATACACTTTTTTTTAATCGGAGCTTTATAGCAGCATTAAGCCTATGAGGAGAGGTTTCCTTACTTCTTTGGTCCAATTTTAGGATACTGGCTGAATTTATTATGCTTAATTGTATACGGATGAATATAAGGTACTTTGAACTCATCTCTATGACATAAAACCAACCACAAGATTTTTGCTGCAATAGGGATGATGCAATCAGGGTTCCAGAGAGGGTTAGACACTTGTCTGCAGTGCACTATGAAGCATATTACTCTATACCATATCACCAAATTTCATAATCACATTTACTGTGATTAATTGACATTTGACAATTGACACACAACAGTTGTATATTGCATAAGTTTGAGATTGGCCTTGAGAGCCATCTGTATTTTGTGTATTTTTAGATTCAAAGCACTTTGTGCATCTAAAAAGAGTCATTCATTCTCTCATTCACTGGCTCTCTCACAGTTAGCCCATTTGCCCTCTAGTGGTGGCTAGCAGGTAATGCAATGCCAAAACAGAACTAAACAAGGATTATTAATGAACAGAACCAGTGCCGAGATGCTGTGCATTCATGAAGTACACTGATGACCTGAACCCTTATAAAAATCTTGATCCTGCAGTGAATTTCCTCACTAAGGTAAATCTATGCAGACAAGGACACAGGATAGGTTTATTAAACCTTAAGACACTTATAACATGGACTGTATAAAGAGGCCTCTAACCCACATATCATGAATGCATTTTGTTCATTCAGTGCAAGAGTCTAAGAGTCTAAATCCATAAAGAATACTTGATGGAGAGTTGGCTACTTAATTCATTCAGGAAAATCTTGCGTGAGAGCAGCCAAAGTTTGAAGTCTTTTAGTTTGTCTGCGTCCAAAGGCTTTAGTTTATTTAGTGTCTTCTAAAGCATGAGTAGAGTGTCATTAAAATATGTTTGCTATCATTATGAATGTAGTAGTGACTTCTTATTGTTCTTAACTTCTTTTGCTTCACTGTTAAACAGAAACAACTCTGCCAAAGTTCTGTTTTTCTTCTCTGTTTAAACTTATTTTGTACCTCCATGTGATGCTAAATCAATAATTTTTTTGTTGTTTAAACCAGTGTCTTCGTTTTTGATTGTCTAGTTTTTTTTTTAATCCTCCATGAGACACCAAACAGTGAGCTGGTGCTGTATTTTATAAACTGTGTCACTTTTTGTCTTGTTTTTCTTTCTCATTAATGCAGATGATTATTTCAAGGACATTCTGATTTTCCTGTCTATTGTCTTTTTGATATAGGAAAAATGTAAGTGGGGCAATGTAAACTGAAACAACCTGAAACAACAACTGTGTTTAATATGCTGGTATGCCTCTGCACTCTTGTAATCATCATCCAACTACGGCTTTGTCAACGATTCCTATGCATTTAACCTGCCAAGCTGTCTTATTCAAGAGAGACATACATTCATTCTTTGATATGCACAATTTCCAATAAAAATGAATGATTTTTTTTCATTAATCTCTTTAGTGAACATCCTTTCCATCTGCAGATTTCTGTGGTTGTATTTCTCTGTGTCTGTGAGTACAGTACTTTAGAGCTGCCATCATTAGTCGATTAATGCATGAATCGATCAAAAGAAAATGAGTTGCTAAATATTTTGTTAGTTGATTAATAGTTTTCAAGCAAAAATGTCGAACATTTGCTGGTTCCAGCTTCTTAAATGCAAGGATTTGTTGCTTTTCTTTATCATTTAGAATTGTAAATGAAGAGTCTTTGGGTCTTGTACTGTTGGTTGGACAAAAGAAGCAGTTGATGACCATTTTTATAAAGCTATAGAAATGTTAAAAATAGTAGTTGCTGTAGGAGGCATCATCTTTAAATATAGTAAGAGATATGAATCATATTATTATTATTATTAATAATAATAATAATAATAATAATAATAATAATAATAATAATAATAATGTAATAATAGTAGCAGC
>JBBPCS010008209.1:0-31958 GCA_037974645.1 Hollardia meadi | reverse complement strand
GTGTGTGTGTGTGTGTGTGTGTGTGTGTGTGTGTGTGTGTGTGTGTGTGTGTGTGTGTGTGTGTGTGTGTGTTCATTCTTATTAGTTTTAGCTTGAACCTGTGCACTGGTGCATATGTGTCTGCATGTTCTATGTTGGGATGTGCACGTGAAAGATCTGTTCTCGCCAGCGCTACCTGTAAAGCCACCGTCTCCTGCCCTCCCTTTCCCTCCATCTGCCCCCTTCCTCCCCTCGTTATATCTCCCCCCCTCCCCTCCAGTCCCTTTTCGTCACCGCCTTCGTCACCTGCGGCTGTCTGTGTCCCACGATGCATTGCAATTTGCCTGCTGCTCCCCTGGCTGCCGGTGGAACTGCAGTGACATCTACTGAGAGAGGAGAGGCGAGGTGAGGAGAGGAGAGAAGGTGAAGGAGAACGATGGGGGGAAAGAGGGAGAAGATGACTCACTACTGTATCGGAAAGGCAATAAAGGACTGGAGGGAGGAGAGGGAACGCACACCTTGAACCTTTAGCATTACGTATTCAGCTCAGTCCTTTATTATCAGCACAAATGAACCTTCCTTTATTTAAACAAAGGGCAGTGCTCCCCCCTCATTGCAGTAAAAGTTTTCCTCCTCCCCCCGTTTTTTTCTTTCTCTGAGTCTCGTATTGTGTGCAGATAATTGCTTCTCTTTAGTAACAACAGCTCTAAAAGGATTTTTACTCTAGTCAGCAGGCTTTGATACAGGCTGTCTGTGTGTTTGTAATTATTGTCTTAGCCACTGGCTGTCAAACCCCATCACATGAGGTCAAGCCCAAACGACTATCCTGAGCTGATGACAATAATTTGACGACACACGCATTAGTCAATCATGCTTTTCAAGCACACACATAGGCACGTTTCCACATGGCCACACACACACACACACTGACCAAGCTCACACACACAGACAACTTTGTACCGGTGCACGTAGATTAACACGAACGAACACGCAGCAGAAAATTTAGCCCTCGACAGGCATCTATAACATGAATAATTCAGGAGGTAGTTTACATAAACCATCCATTCAGTCATACATGAATTAGAATTACAGCAGTACGTGCAGGAAGCAATCATGGTGTTGTGATCATAAAGCTAGGATGCTGTGCATGTGCAGATACCGCTTGTGGGAAATTTAGTACAATTTGTATGCCTTTTCTACAAATGACGTTCCGTTTCAAAGGTTTTCTGCAATTTAAAACATTTTCTTTGTGTGTACCTGCTCTGACGCACAAATGTGTTGTGTCAGAGTTTCAACTGTAGTCAAAAGCAATAAAAAAAAAAAACTGCATTGTAACATGACATCATGGTAAATAATTTTAACTCCTGTCAATGCCTAGTTGCATTAAATTGAATGCATATTATTTGAATAAAAAAGCACAACAATCAGCACCTTGACACGAGACTTTTTCAAAGCAACATGAGCCACCTAAGAGAGCTGGAGTAGGTCAGAATCATCTGCGCACAGACTGCAGCCTCAGTGTTCAAAGAGTGTGAAGCTTTTTAAAGGACACATTTTGGATTATAAGTCAATTTACAGTAATATTTAAAAAAAAGCAGAAAGTCCTCACATTTGAGAAGCTGGAGTCCTTGAATGTTTTGTATTTTTGCTTTAAAAAATGGCTAAAATAATTAATCAATTATCCAGATCGTTGAAATAATGGGAAGGTAGTTGTGGTGGACGTGAGGTTTTCAAAGCGGTGGAGTGGTGCGAATAGGTTTAGAAACCTAATGTGTTAATCATTCTTTAGTTTCACTCACAGATGGAAAACATATAGGTGGCATCAAGTTTCTCTCAAATGGTATTTACCGTTGGATATATTAACATTAACAACAATATTTAGGAGGGCAGGTTGCGTTTGTCTGGCCATCATTTGTGTTGTTTATGTTAACATTATACTCACCCAAATACGGGTAATGATGTCTGGAAAAACCGATAATGCAGTCAGGCAACAGCACAAGAAACTACAGTGGCTGAGAGCCCCGATGCAAAGCAAGGGAAACACATGCAAATAGACAAAACACGAGTAAATTCACAGACTAAAACATGGGCAGCATTTAGACAAAAGAAAACTCTGCAAATAAAGAAGACACAACCAAAATACAGGAATGCAAAGATTAAGAACTATCTCCCAAAAACATGACCAAAAAAAAAACAACTTCTATATTTTTTGTTTGTTTGTTTTAATATACTGGGATGAGACAGGAGTTCACCACATTCAACATACTGTGCTGTCGGCTCAGCATCACTACCTGTCATTATGAATCAATATAAATCTATATTTTGTAATCAGGGTCATCAGGCTCCTGACTATATCTGTGACACGCTTACCCCCTATGAGCCTGACCGCTGATTGGGATCCTCTGGCAGGGCCCTACTTATGGTACCAAAATCTCGACTCATCAATAAAGGTGCGTTCGCTGTCCGGGCCCCCCAGCAGTGGGACTCCCTGCCTGGTGATCTCAGACAGGCAAACAGCGTCCTCTTTTAAATCTCTTCATAAAACTCACTTTTATTGTATGGCTTTCTCTTTAACTGGCGGTATTTATCGTTACTATTTTAACTTTTTATTTTGTTATGGACCTTATTTGGTTTTATTATGTTTTTATTGAAAAGCACTTTGTATCTCTGATTTTGAAAGGTGCTATATAAATAAAATTATTATTATTATTATTATTATTTTAATTAATAATACTTTAATTAAATACTTTAATTTTAAAGTATAATTTTATAGTCACAGATGGGAGTGAGTGCTACAAAAAAACCACCCAAGTTGTAATAAGATATTACTGCCCTTCAATATGTTGAGAGGAACAATCTCAAAAATGCTGACAACATACACCAAAGCATGTACCGACTGTACAGGCAGGGACAAGCTGAACGTGACAGACACACGTTTGACAAAGTGCTTTGTTTTAGGATTAATTTAAACCTAGAACATCCTCCATTCATCTTCACACGCAGATTTTAATTCGCACACATCTTCAAACTGTAACTGTGGCCATTTACGTTTCTCCTGCAGACCCAGTGTGAAGCCCTTTCAGAGTGCATCTTCCATCACATCCCGTGCTGCATGTGTGCACACGGAGAGATTACGGCAGGGAATACCATCATCTATCTGATTTTTAAATTATTAACCATTTCCATCCTGAGGGGCCTGTTCATTTCACAAAGTGCCCTCGGTGGGTGTAACCCCGTCTATCAGAGGCCAATGACACAGGGACACATGTCAAATAAAACTATATCACCTCTGGTTGATTGACAGGGTTATGAGAGTCAGAGCAGAGATGGACAGTCATGTCAGAGGTGGAATACAAGGGAGGAGGGAGAGGGAGGGGGAGAGAGAAACATGTTGCATGGGGTAGAGGAGGGAGGAGGAGAGACGGCAAAAGAGGAGGAAACAGACAGTGGCAGGTGTAAAAGGAGAAAAACAAATTAAAAATGAAAGCTGACAGCTAGTGGAGGAAAAGGCTGAAGTGGAATGAGCAATGACTAAACAGTTGTGAGGGATAAAACAACTTGGACAGAAGAGAGGAGTGAGAAAGGCAAAGGTGGCGCAGAGGTGTGCCTCCGTCTCCTTTCTTTGACCCTTAGTGCCCCCGTCTTATTTAAATAAACCCCATGCACGCACAAAAGAACACACCCCCTCGCACATACACATGCATGGGCACAGGTTGGTATGTTTGATACCACATACGTGATTGTTTACTTTATTCATTTTCATAGCCCTTAGAGCATATAAAATGATCCGCTGCAACCAGCAGCATTCACAGCTAAAATGAGTGTTTCTCTCAACCTGCCTGTAAGTCAGTGTAGTATAAACTTCAATGATTGACAGCTTATCCGAATCATCTTGATGTGACTGATGTAAACTCCAGAAATATAGAGCCCCCAGCAGCCTGAAGCAAAACGCTCTCGATTCCAGTCCACACCAAATGCACCAGCATCGATGCAAGTGTGTTTTTAAGGATGGACAGAAACCCCCTCATCTATGCATGTGAGAATATGCGTATATCAGGGGGCACATGCAAGTTTCAACACATAAAATGGGTTTCATTTTCACATTTTACATTCAGGTGGCTTGGGAGGAAAACAAAGTCTCCGTGGAGCCATTATATCATCACCGCTCGCTTTCGTTTTGTTACTGTAAAAAACAGAATGTAGCCTGCTGACACACTCATGCATATAAAACTGTTTCCTAGTTTACACTTGACTGTTTTCACACACACACACACACACACCCCCCCCCCCCTTTTAGAAGAGATTATTCCTGGATTTATTCACTCAACCTTGGAAATATTTTAAATACCTTAATAGATTGTATGCAGAGAAACTAAGAATGCATTAACCTATACAACAGCATGTAAATTTTATTAATTCACCAAGCCTTGGCCCTCGCAGTGATTGAGGTGTTTACTCCAGTGCATATGTTTCATGTGTCAGCAGAGGGAGAGCACCTGCTCAGTGTCCCATTCTTCCTTATTATGCTTGGCAGGGTGATGGAGCACATAGCGATAGATCAATAGTCACGCATACAAACACACACACATACACACACCCACAGAGTCACAGGCTCGCAAATTTGGACCACACCACCGCGCACCTTGACACGAGAAACAAATGCACGTAAACACTGAAACACGCACGCGTAAACACACAAACACATTTGCATGAGGGGCTTGTGGCCGTTAGCCCGTTTCCCAGGTTATGAGATGATTAGCGTCCCATTAACAGCAGTATTTCCTGCCTTGCACACACACACTCTTTATGCCAAAAGGTGCTGCGGGATGATGAAGCATTGTCATCAGGGGTCATGAATCATCCTCTTCCTCAAATTAAACATGCTGTCGTCACAAAATTATTATGGCAAATCTGCAGTTCGGGATGGGCGTGTGCACAGAAATGTGTGTGTGCGTGTGTGTGTGTGTGCGTGTGCGTGTGTGTGACTGAGTGCCTAGTGTCCCAGTTAAGTGTAATAAAGCACAGGGCTAAAATAATGTGATGAGTTTAATGAGCGGACCATCCATGCATTCAACTCCCTCTGCATCCCCACCCTCCACCCTCGACCCTCCACCCTCCATCTCCCTTTGCCTCTGGCTCACAGGTCCCCCCCCCCCCCCCTCTCTCTCTCCATCCCACTGACTGTGTGTGTTTGTGTGTGTTTGCCTGTGTGTGTGTGTGTGTGTGTGTGTGTATGGGAAGTTTGGAGTTGGGCTGGGAGGTAATGTGATTCGACTGGAACGATTAATCTTGCTCAGGTGAGAGTGCACTGGGAGGAACAGGGAGGGCGACAGGAAGAAGAGAGATGGGCAGAGATGGTAGTTTGAATGTAAGTGGGGAGGGAGAAGAAATGAATGGGAAGAGAGGGCAGTGGGTGACGTATGGCTGGTGATTTCCCTCCTCTCACTCTTCTCCTGTCACTATCTCTCTTCATAAGCGTACTTTTCTGCGCTCTGATCGAATCATTTCATTTGTTGCCTCACCATTTTTTTGTTTCCTCTCTCTCACCTTAACCACTCTTCTTCTTTAACGTCTATTTCTTCCTTCAGTCTCTATTCTCCTCTCTCCCTTCATCCTTTATATTTCCCAGTACCCTTTCTTCTTGGTGAAAGGTCTGCTGTAAGATATAGAACAGCTGAAATCACTTCACCTGCAGGGCCTGCATGCCATCCATCTGGATTCTTGTGCAAATAATCTACACCGATCAGCCACAACATTAAAACCACTGACAGATAAAGTGAATGACACCGATCATGGCTACAGTACAATGTTCTAGTGAACATTGTACTGTAGCCATGATCTTAAACTCTGGGTCCTGGTGTTCATGTGGATGCTCTTTGACCCATAAAACCCACCCAAACATTGTTTCAGACAAAGTAAACTCCCTCATGCCAACAGCACTCCCTGATGGCATCCATGAATGGGCACGTCCCATGTAGCTCAATCAGATTTGGATCTGGGGCATTTTGAGACCAGGTCAAGCCTTTAAGCTCTTTGTCACGTTCCTCGGGCTGTTCCTGAGCAGTTTATGTTATTCATTTCAACTGTCAGTGGTTTTAATGTTGTGGCTGATCGGTGTACATGCGTGTGTAACCCCACTTTATTGAAACATACACATTAGAGTTCTACAAACAGTTTACATTAAGGTTTGCAGTGGGCTTAATAGGGAGAAATCCCATGTAATCAGACTGTAACGCGTAAATCAAAGACAAGTATTTAGTGCATATCTGATTTTGTTTAAAGAACCACTTTCAATTTGTCTGCTTTAAACTCATCATCGGAAGCATTAAATGTGTCTTGAAGACTTTCTTTGAAATTACAGCCATCGCTCGACACTCCAGAGAAGCAGAGGCGTTGTAGGGATTCAAGCCAGTCTGCATCTCCCCTGCATTAGTGATGCAGGATTTCCCAAACAATTAGCCTCGGAGTTGGAGCAGGAGAGCATTAGCTAACGAACAAAAAGCGAGACACACTGGCCCGCTTTGGGTTTAACAAGGTTCCGCAGGTACAAATGCATTTTGCTATTTAATCAAAACTTAAGAGTGTGCTTACAGTTGGCAGGTAAAGGTGATCCATATGCATCAGCATCCAATCAGTACCCCATAAGCTTAGTTGATGGAATGACGACAAAATCGAAGCTAGGAACAAATAGTATTACTGGCTGGGGCACAGTGCTGGATCTGTGCTAATTTCTTAATTTGATTTCCCTCCTCAAATAGAGCGAGTAATTTGTTTAGGGGACCAGAATTTGCCCAATTTAGCTGGTAAGCTTCTTGGCAGCAGGGATGGGGATAAACAGCTAGCAGAAACAGCAGCCTAATCATACTGCGTCTGTCGAACCCGTACACACACACACACACACACAAAATGTCCTTCTTGTCCCTGCCCCGTCTCCAACGTAATTATCTAATTTAAAATTACAGCTTCATAAGGCTAAGTAGCTTGCCAACTAACCTGTTAGCCAAGTCAATTTGTACACACACACCCTCACACCAAAGATTCATTAGCTTGCTAGCTTGTGCGACCACTATAGTGGCAACTGCAATGAACCAAAGTTGTGGTGCTGCACCATACGGACACAGTTGCTCTAGAAATGGACATTTGTTGCATGAGATGATAGCTGAGGAGATCACGAGTAAACGATTTTAACAGACAGCTGAAGTATATAAAGTAAAAAAAAACTGTGCCAAGATCTGAGCAAAGGGAGAGACAAACAAACAAGCATGAGACTTGTTTACACTCCTAATGGGATCCCAAACATATGTAGTTTTGTGTACAGACAGATTCGTGTGAGTGTAAAAAGTTTGCTTCATCCTGAACTCTTTCATAGAAGGTCTCTAATTGGTCACTCTGGCCCAAAGTACAAAGTCTACACTCACAACACATACACGCTGCTGGAAAGACTGAGTGCTATTAAAGATGGTACCCAGGACAGAGATTTCTTGTTACAGAGAAACGGCTTAAATCTACTTTTAAGGGCATTCGCACACACACACACACACACACACACACATATACACACCATTTTCTCTCTATTACCTTCTCTGCTTCTGAGCAACGAAGGCCTTTTCTCATTCCTTTGCTCTCCTCCACCTCCTTCCTCTTTGGTTGTTCTTCGTTTTTCTCATCCCTCCCTCTCTACCTCCCCATTACGTTTCTGTTCTGCCAGGCGTTCTTTGACTTTTCAGTTATCAGCAAACCAACTCACCTTCGCCTGGACACGACACGCATTCCCGGCGGGAAGTTCACGTCCAGATGCGCCGCTGCGTGGTTTTTCACCTCGCAGGCAGGAAGCATGGGCGGGATGACTGACACGTGGGGTTTGATTGACAAGTAGCCTCAAGACAGAATAAAGCATCTTTTCATCCTGCACAGACCACTCTCAATGTTCCCGGCTATTCATCAAACAAATAATGAACTGTTGCACCTCGTGCAGGGTGTTTTTATCCCCTGCACGTCTGTTATTCAAAGCCTTTTGTTACCTAACCGCTCTCATTTTCTCTCATTCATGCTCTTGCTCTACACGCACCTCTCCTCCCCTCTCCGCTCTCCCTCCTACGCCAGGTTCACGACCCCAACTGTTCCTCTTGAACGTTCCCCGCTATCATCTATTCATCATTGCAACAAACGATGGGTAAGCTGAGAGTTGTAGAGGCCGCAGTGGTGCAATTTAAAGCTGCAGGGTTGAGTGACAGTGTGGCGGAACTGTTTGTGACATTCAGTCATGCGAGCGGTTGATAACTAGTTGCGTACTCCTTTATTTAACTGGGCATGGCTGAATGGGAAGCGGGGTCTCATTTTCACAGCAGTGATGCCAAGCGGAGTTATGGATGGCAGAAGATAGACACACACACACACACACACACACACACACACAGACACACACACACACACACCTGCTGCCTCAGTCTTCTCCTGACTCTATTAGGGTACAGTACCTCAGACTAAAGAGGTGAGACTGCAGCTGCAAACAATCTAACTGAGCAGAGCTGGGATTTTAACAGCATCGCCCTTGTCTGAACCCCAGAACAAACCCCTGGCCCGCTTTGACACGCATTTCGCTCTGGGGGGTGGGGGGGGGAGAAGTCAAACCCTGTTTGAACTCTGGTTGAACTTTCTAACTGTGTTCCCCTTCGCTCTAGTAACCCCAAAGGTAGTGGAAATAGCTCTGAGTTGCTGAATTGTCATAAATATTCAATGAGAATGTTCTCAGACTTTCATGTGACTTGTAGCATCTACCCTTGTGTGATGAGTCGTGCGGAGTATTCAAATCCAGAAGCAAAAATAAATAAATAAATAAATCCTGTGTACTAAGTGTAGAGGCAGATCAGCGCCACAGACAGCTCCACATCAGCAAACTACTACAAGGACTTGCGGCAGCACTTCAGACTTTTATCTGGAAGCTGTCACATTTGCAATAAAAGGGTTTAAGCGTTTAAAGACCTTTTTATAAGTAAATATTAGCAGTGGGATTCTCCATATTCTGACTTTTACCAATGTTTCAAGAGGAAATGCTAAAATGGGGATTTTGGGAGGCGAAACCAAGTGTGCTACAAAATGCAACTTTATCTCACAAGAATTATATCCTGTCACTTCTTGCCCTTTTTATTACCTCTCCACCAGCTGTTTCATACCTTCCACCCTTTCAGCTCAGTCGTGCTGATGCATTTCATCATTGACCACGACAACAGTCGCTGACCACATTTCTCTCATCATCAAGCAGACTGAGTGAGGCGAGACCGACTAAGACTGACATGAGTTGTGAGCGACGGCTATTTATTTCATTTTATTCTTTTTTTTTTACGTCGAAGTCTCTCAAATATGTCTCTGCTAATACGCAAGTGATAGCATTAGTTTTTCTTTCGCTTTCACAATTTCTCTCAAAAGCAAAAACGCACACACACACAAATGAAAACTGTCACCGGTAAAGTCCTTTCACAAATAAGATTGATGCTCAAGTAAACTCACACTGAGCCTCACACTAAATACACTCACTAGAGATTTCAGTCACAATTTATGGCTCCTTTCTAAATGCTACACGCACACAAACACACATCATCGTCATCAACGCTCTCTTTACTGGTGTGCTATATGTAACATAATATGACCCCCACCCGTAATCTTTTGCCCTTCAACCATTTGACTTTTGAAGTCAGGCCAAAGATCTGATCAGACTCAGGCCGAGTCACTTTTAATAGGCCCCTTCTTCCTTCCACATCTCAGCGTGAGTCATGTTGAAGGTGACAGGCCTGCAGCGAATACACACCAAGGCGAGGAATGAAAAAAAAGGCCAGCAGAGAGGAAACATGCTCCACACACACACACACACACACACACAGCAAGACGTCGTGTTTCAAGCCATCTGTTACAGCCAGTGGGATGCAGAAACCACTCCTGTGTTTGCAATCAAAGATATACTATCTTTTCACAAGGTGTGTGTGCATGTGTGTGCCGTCACCCCATATGTCCACCACATGTACTGTGGTTTCAGGCTATTTTTGAACCAGGCAATCACAGGTAACTCTTGACACCTGGCTTATACCACCGTTTTCCTTCTAATCTGTCTCCGACTCTGACTGTGCTTGTGGGCATTCCCTCAGTGGCTCATATTACCACCCCGGAATGGGATATCAGGCCCGATAGATGGAAAAATGTGAATCGAAGAGAATATGAACGCCGAAGAGAAGGAAGGACAGCAGCGTTGAGGAGGAGATGGCGATTTCAGGTGTGTGTTTTTTTTGTTGTTGTTGTTTTTTTTAATATGATAATGTGATTAAGGTAATTCCAGCTTTAGTAGTTCTACAGACTGGATGATAGTAAAAAGTGGTGATGTAGGTTACCCAAATCAAGCTACTTAAAATGACTGCAACAGTAGGATGTGTTATAAACATAAAAGCAAAGCAAACCTGAAGCCTGAAGTGCAGAACTTCTGTCTCCCTCCTCTGGCAGTGAGAGTAATTACACGAATACCATCGACATGCATGGTTATCGGGCTCCAAACATACTTCCAGTTGCTGTAGCCTGTATCCCATATTGAAGCCTACTCTGTTGTTAACGCTGCTCCCCTCTTCTGTGCTGGATAACCAATCTTTACCAAAATGCATCACCAACACCAGTTTCAAAACTTCGATATACTGTGGATTCAAAAGATTTATCCGGCAGTGATCCACGTGATCAGCAATGTGTGAATTCCTTCCTTCCTTAATTTTCATACGTCTTCATGCGTTTGCACGATTTAGGTTCTAAGCACTACATTGAAGTAGTAAGCACTGTAAGCACTTTTATTCAACAGTAGTGTTGTCGTGCCCTCACACCCCCTTTATCCTGCCTGGAGGGTCCAAAATTAACATCCGCCATGTGCCAAAGGCAGGTAGATTTTCCATTTGGCGAGTATAATCTTGCAAGTCGATCCACCACACTGGAGGGTAAGTGTTTATGTTTCTTAAGTTATTGTGTGATTTATGGGCACAGCACTTGTGTTGGCTGCTGTCTGTGTTGGAGTTTGACCCAGACACATGATGGTGATTTCAGGTACACCTCGTAAACACTGAAATCCGACGCCGACAGGAACGTTGTGGCGCATTCAAGTGCACCACGTAAAGGTTGTTTAAAATGGGAAAGTTTAGCTTTTCTTATTTTCCTTTGTTGAACTTTCCTTTACTTTCCTGTTATTCTCACTGTTTCATAATGTCCTTCATTTGAAGATGGACGAGATAAATAGCATGCACAGGATTTAATGTTGTAATCCTTTGTGAAATCATCCAAGGGCAGCCTTCATATACAGAATCCCACTTCAAATGTCCAAGGAATGATGTTCTGTCTGGTGCCTCCAGAGGACATCACACAAAACAATAATAAATCCACAGCACCACCAGAAAGGCAGCACCATTCACCAGACACCTGATCTCACACACTCGAGCTCTTGCATGCCGGGGTTATCAAGTTGGCACCTCCCTTCACAGATGTTGAGTTGAATTAGACCCATGACACCTCCAGAGGGCTCAGCAGTGATTTCTCACATCCCAGATCTACACTCAAACTTATAAACTAATAGGACTAAAGCGGTGAGGAAGATAAAATATTATTTCACTTAATTTCACTCGATGAGCTTGTCAGTCTTAAAAAATGTATGTGTCTAAATTCCGGTCCACAACTACTAATCATTACAATAATATGAGCTAATTCAATGCAGTCATGTGAAAATATACCTGGGGATATGACCTCTATGATTGGGTAAGTAAGCAAGTAAGCCACAGGATCATATTCAGTAAGATCTGAATATGATGATGAATATCTTCATACAGATTAAATCCATGTAGGAAGGACTTAAATTCACTGTTCACAATTACAGGTGGAGTAATGAAGGTTTTAGAAAAAGATGAAAAAGAACCTGCCACCACAGGCAGTGGGGCTCAGCTCAATCGGTCTCTGCTGCTTGAATACGGGTGGAAAGCAAACTGGGAACGGACACAGCCTCTGAGACCAGTGGAGGCCAGTTTGACAACAGGAGATCCAGTACGGTTATTTACAAGGATAACAGCAAAATGTGTCCAGTTATTTATCTGTTGTACGTGTGGCTTTTGAGTGCTGCAAGCAAATAAAACAGATGAAAAGAGTCACCACCATGTTCTTTGGTTCAATGTGTGGCTACTGGTGCGGGCATCACAATAACCATTACATTGTGCAATCGAGTCCAAGAGTATCTCTTGTTACTTTCAACTTTTATCAACAACAGAAGATGTGCAGCCACTAGCAACTGCGAGATATTGACAGCGCAGATGAGCTTACAGACAAGGTGCAACTTCTCGAGGACACCATTCTTAGAGAGAGAGAGAGAGGGACAAGAGACCCCAGAAGGACAAAGATCCAGATGTCAGAGATGTCTGTAATGAGACATCTCACTGGATCTCTCTGTGAGCCAGATCCAATCAACGAGCACAGGGAGCTGAAAGTTAATATGTCATGGCACGAAATCTCACCCTGAAAAGTACGACTGCACGTACAATCCTGCTCTCTGCCTTAGAGAGAGAAAAATGAAGTAGAGGGTGAAGACTGAGGAAAGAAAATGAGAGACAGCACGGTGGGCGGGCTATGTTGAAAAAGAGAATGTGAGAATCGTACTTTGTGGAATACAATACAACTAGACGGATTTAAAAAAGGCGGCGGGGAACGAGTGATTACCACTAGAGAGAAGGAAGCAGCAGAACGTCAGTTGGGAAGACAACCCCCGAACAAATGAGGTGATACAACTATTAAAGGTCCCATATCTTTTTCTTTTAAGATCATTTTTTGGGCTTTTCTGCCTTTATTTATGATAGAGACAGCTGAAGGGGGTAGAGAGAGAGGGGACGACACTCAGCAAAGGGCCGCAGGCGGGAGTCGAACCAGCAGCCACTGTAGAGGACTGATAGCCTCAGTACATGGGGCGCCCCAAAGGTCCCATATCTTAACTCTTAAACAGTAGCCTAACTGTACCGTTTATGTGTCTATTAAACACTTATGGAATTGTTTTCCGATGTTTCGCTGAGTGCCTCCGTCTGTTCCTGCCAAACACGGTCGGATTTGGCTGCTAAATGGGAAGTGACCGCCTATGAGCAAAAGTTCTGATTGGCTAAGCACAGATAAACACCGCCGCTAAACACTCGCGGACGAGGCAAATCTCCAAAAAATACAATCCATCCATCTCCTCTGCAACATGTTTCTCCTTTGGAAGCAGCGATCTGGATGAAGCACTGCAGCCAGGAATAAAACCCTTTTCAGGGCCAGTTCTCCGTCACATTGCTACACGCTCCACACTCGTCCCAATCGCTCACCTGGGAACTGTGGGAAGAAGCGGACACTGACGGGGCGGGCTTATGCGATGCTTTTAGCTCGACGACTATTGGTTATCCTGTTTCCAGGTAGAAACCCTCTAAAATTCTTACTAGCTCATCAGGCTGTCATCTTGTTTGTTGTTAGAGGAACGGCAGCAGTAAGCGACTTCAGATTTTAACAGCTTTTATTTTAAACCTCGAAGTTTCTACAAAACACAATAAAAATGCATTTTCACGATATGGGACCTTTATATTTCAGCTTCACTTAGTGGACCAGATTGGAATTGAAATCTTTTGACAATAATGTTGATTCATTTAGAGAGCTTTTACCTTATGGATGGAATATGGATAGACAGGATGGGCATTCCCTTCCAATTATTGTTTCGCTGACATACCTAGTAAACAGGTTTGACAATTTTACTGCATGCACACAAGGCCAGTCATTTCCATGACATTAATGGTTTTCTACAAGCCAGACTTGGACCAAGAAACATCCTGATGTACCCTCACACTCAAAACTAAAGTCTTATGTAAGCCTGCCATTTACCAAATCCATTTTACATCGACATACATTGTGATCTATCCATATTGCTGTACACTCAGGAAGTAATAACTATCCAGTCAAAGGTGCCACAGCCCAGCTTAGCTCGACTTCAGTTTGACCTATAGAGAAACATCCCAGCCCCACCATGTCCCAAAATAGAACTGTGACTGCTATCATCCGCAAGAGACCAGGGAGAAACTATCAAAACACATCAGGGTTCAAATGCTTCAAGTGTCCAAACTGTTTGATATCTAGGTAGGGCATCAGTGTCGTCAGTGTCTCCCAGTCACAGCCAGAATGAGAGATGGTGCACAAGTGCAATTTCACTAAAAGATTGAATTTTGAAGGCAGAGTTGTGACACTGTAGAGAGGGATGGTGCCGGTACAGCATCAGTCACGGTGCTGATGACAGAGTGGACGCTTGGTAAACATCTAGACTGGGGATGAGGAGCAGGGAACATATTGTGGGGGGAGGAAGGTGTGGAGGGGAGTAGACATGGAGATGGATAGAGGGTAGAAAGGAAGGAAATATGAAATCAGGAGAGAAGGCAGCAAGGAAATGAGGAAAGATTGAGGGGATAGAGGGAGACACTATAGTGGATGGACAGAGTTTAATGAAATGGGAAAACAGGATGAAGGAGAAGTCAACAGGAGAAAGAAATGAGGAAAATTGGTTGGAGGATAGAAGGAAAGAGAGTAAAGAGTATGCACACCTACGGGCACTGAGCATAACATTTGTCACAATCTCACTCTTGTATGAATGTAAGTGTGGTTGTGGAGGCGGAACGGGAGCAGAAGTGAGCTGCACAGCTTGTCCTTAAAGTTGCATTTGAGGCAGATGTAATATTGATGCACTCGGAGCACTTCACAGCTGACTCCAGGAGAGAGGAAGCGAAAACAGTGAGACAAATTCAACGACAGTCCTTGAATGATGGGGATGTTATATGATCTAAGGCTCATTTAACATTATACAACAAGTAGTTCCCAACAAGTAATCTGATTGGTCATCCAGACATGTACATGCTCAAATCAGCATGACAGTACATCGTGCTTATCACTAAAAATATTACTCCGCCATTCCCATGGTGTACTGTATATATATTATTATATTAAAACATGTTGTGAATTTTTAAAATTAATACAGCTTTCGTTTTTTCTTTTTTTTTTTAAATTTTGACTTTATAACGCTCTGGAGATTTTGAAAACGTTTGGATGGAAACTACAGCTTGGACAGATGCAGTAGCTAAATCTGTCCATGGAAAATCTGTCCATGTTGTTTTAGCAGATTTATTAGCTACAACAAGTTTGAGCTGGCAGTTTTGTGTTTATTTGTGGTATTATTTGTAGTTTGGGAAATCCCACAATATCTAGAAAGCATTTGCTCAAGTTGCCTAGCTGACTCAACATGGACAAGAAATTGTCTCTGTGGCCAGGTCGTTACTAAGGGTTGGCCTACTTCCTGGAGTACGTAGCAGGTTTCATCACGTAGGAGTCGACTGATGTGACAGGCAAACAGAGATAGCACTCGCAAAATGTTTTTTTGTTTTTTAGAGCAAATTACGCCACAATATGAATACACTTTAATTATATCTACTATTTTGTTGGTAACTGTTCTATAATCGTCCGCAAGCATCACTGAAGTGCCAATATCCAATAATGGTAACTGGACTTGCATTTATATAGCACCTTCCAAGTCTACCGACTCCTCAAAGCTCTTTACATCACTTGTCACATTCACCTATTCACACATACATTCATACACTGGAGGCAGAGCCTACCATCTAAGGTGCCATCTGCTCATCAGGAGCGGGAACATTCACACATACACTCACACATCGATGGCTATGCCTCGGGAGAAATTTTGGGGTTCAGTATCTTGACTGCAGGGGTCGAGGGCCGAACCGCTGATGCAGAAATCCAGGCGGAGCTCCAAAAATGACATTTTGGGAATTCCAAATGGACACATGGTAACCAAATGATATTATGAGACACTGAAGGTGTTTTGGTCCTTTACATTTTTATATATTTCATCAATTTTGGCTGAAGTACTCACAAATCTGCAATTTTCAACATAGGTATCAGCACAATCCATAACCAATGAGATAGAGGCTAAAAGGGAATGAGCTCCAACATGAGATGGATCAATTTCTTCTGACGTTCATATCGATACACAAAACAAGACTTACCATCAGGGTTATATTCACATTGGCTATGAAGCCACCTAACTGGAGAAAAAAACTGTTGAGCTCCACTTTTCAGCACCAACATGGAGGAGAAATCTTGGCAAACCATGGCAACTGAGCAAACTCAATCTGCAGATGAGGACAGTTTGATATGGTTGAAAGCTCAAGAAAAGGCGAGCAAACGGAACAGCCAGTTAAACAGTTTTACAGTTAACCTCCTGCAGTTTCTTTGGCTGCATGTTTGTTTCGTTTCTTTCCCCCTCCTCCCCTTGTTTTCTCTTTTAGCTCCTCCTCTCACTCTCAGCGTCTACCCACTGCTGTCCGCATTGTACAACAACCTGACATCGCTTATACAGATTCATCCAAGCAGAGAAAATCCTATTGCTTCCTCAAGCATTTGTCCCACAGCGCTCCATGCTGTAGATAGCAGCTAACACAGATAGCAGCAATCTGCTGAAAGCCGGGGCTTCTCCCTCCACGTCTCTAATCCACAATCTGTCAATAATTGGTTGATGTCTGACAAGATGTGGTGGATAGGACAGGAAGACCATTGAAATGTTACAAAGGTTTGATGTGCAATGTCAGGTACTCCCCTCCCTAAACATGACACCCTCTTCAAGCTCAAACTGCTGGGCGGTGAAATGCAATTTCTTATCTTGTCACTCTTATTGCACAGAGGGGAGGAGGAGGAGGAGGAGGAGGAGGAAGGGAGGTCTAGAAAAAAGAGAAGGGGTACTGCTGAAGAGGAGGAAAAGAGGGAAAAGTTTAAGAAAGGTGTAGTGCGGGAGCCATAATCCAATTCAGCACAACTCATTGTGAAAATCTACACTGGAGCAAAGAAAGAGGGACGGGGGGGGGGGAGATGATGCATAATATAGAAGGAGAAGAGGAGGTGCTGGTTTAAGAGAGGGAGGAGAAAGCATTGAATGATATGGACTGAGACGAGAGCTCATACGCACAGATGTTTTTCGCTCTGGCCATCTTGTAGCGAGAGCTTCCGATCACAGGCGCGAGGACCGAGCCTGCATCGTGTAAGAAAGAAGATAACACAGCAAATTTAATCCCAAACTGTGCTGCATCTCATAACTCATAAATGTGCTGCACACATTCAGCCAGTATCAGAGTGGGCCTGGCTGCTGCCGCTCCATGTCGAGCTCCAAAATGGGAAACAGGCAGGAAAAGCAATATGTTTTAGCCCGGGTACCACAGAGAGAGTCCCAGTATATACAGTATATACATCATACTTGGTTCTGTCTTCCTTGTCTGACACTCATATTACATGGAGGCCCAAGTTAACATGCTATGCAAACACACACACACACACACACACCATGTTACTTCCTGCTTAGTATTTCCATGGTGGGAAGCTGAGCTACCATGTATATAAAGCCCTTGGCAGGCAGCTCAGAATGATGTAGGGCCTTGTAATGAATTTGATTTCATCCTGCCATTTCAGGCAATAAACATACAAGCTTAAGATGCATGGGGTTGTAAATTTTAACCGAGGCTCTCTTTTCAGCCGGCTGTGTGAATATTGGCTGGGGAGTGGCGTGACATCCTCACTGGAGAAAGGTTGGACAAGAGGATTGTGTGCACGTGTCTGTGCATTTGTGTGCCGGGTGGCTGAGTTATGCAGTTAACACGGCCTTCAAGCATGTGCACACTTTACTTTATGTCAATACGAGGTGATATTTAACGCAACGTTAACATAAATATTGCTAGTTTGGTAGCTATAGCAACGCATTCTCATCCCAGGTCGTCAGATACCGCGACTTTGTCACGTTCCCTGTTCCATCCAGGCGCACAAGGTACCCTCTGGCATCTGAGTCAACATGTAAAGCCTTCCTGCCTTGAAACAGCATTTTGGTTCAGTTTAGGCACAAACTACTTGTTTGGGTTTGGGAAGAGATCAGTGACAATTGGTTTTATGCGGGACACGCACTCCAGTCTCTCGGGTGAAAGTTGTGTGTGTTGGAGAGCCACCAAGCGCCAATCTATGTGGCATCGTCCAGTGATCGTCTCATATTGACGTAGATGTTTTCGCATTGTAGGTAGTTGAAAGGTTCTGGATGAGACACTGAGGGAGGTGACGTAACAGCAGCGTTTGACGGCCCGGGAATGAGACGGGGCTCGCCATACATATTATCTAAACTTTGTAGAACATTTCAAAAATTAGTTAAGTCCTTGGGAACAAGTTTTTTCTTTTAACCACAAGGCTGAATATAAGACTTACTGACGGTAGGAAGATTTATACAGTGATACTGAAATTAAATTCTATTGAATAGGAGACTGGTAAGTAGAGATTGTCACTAAAGTGAAAAGGAGGATAAAAGACAATGAATTGGAGGAGAAGAGCGTGTTCCGAAAAGTGGATTAATGGTGTCACTCACTGGAACACACACAGTGAAGGGAGCGGAATGAGAGGTGTGTGCGCGCGTGTGTGTGTGTACACTGTATGTGTGTGTGTGCTATATTCTTGGTACTCAACGGGAAGATTTTCCAATCAAATTTTGAGCTGCTTTGTCAAATTAAAAAAGCCGATTTTTTTTAATTTATTTTTTCATGCAGCATTTTATAACGTCGGTAAAAATTTCCAGCATCCATAAATAATTCACACGCAGCAGTTAAACTGAGCCTGACTGCTATGACTCCAATTCAAAAGAACTGCTTATTGGTCTCACTGCACTGCACACTGTTCTTTCTATTATGGTGATTAACCATAAAACAAAAGCCCAACCGAAAATTGCTGCTAATCTCTGGTCTTCTTTCTCTCTCCAGAATTTGAAATCACTTAGCGGACCTGTTATAGCAAGTATTGCATAAAAGCCCAGATGCTGTTTTGTGTTTTTTTACTCATTTAGTTGAGAATAAACATTAGCAAAATACTAACCAGAAATCAGCAGGATATACAGTATAAAGCCAAAAAAAACAACAAAAAAACAATGCAGGTATGTGCAGGTTAAATAAATTAGTTAAATTAATTATGCCGTGTGCAAATTTAGCACATTTTTTTATACCACAAAATACTGTGAATACAAACATTGAGGATAGTGTTTGCATGTGTATTTACTGAACAGTCTAATCTAAACTGCATTCCTGTGTTGTCCCGGTAGCCAGTTGTACTACACACGAGTTGTTGTTATGTTATGGGATGCTATGTTTAGGATTTTACTGCTCTACCTCACTGTAAACTACCGCCTTAAACTGTCTGGAACGCTGAGTTCAATGAAGCAGAGTGTGTGTATTAGTGAGAGTTTTTCTCCTTGTAACTGTCAATAAGGATAAATGCTCGTGTGGATTTGTAAGCCTCCCTGCGCAGTGTGTGTTCCTGTGTGTGTCACTGCTAATGTGTTTTAATTTGTCGCAGCCTGCGGGCCCTCCCCGTCCGTTTTAAATGCCTCCCTTTGTGTCCCTTTAAACAAATTAACTTACATTCAAATCACACATACATACGAGAGTAGCTGGCACTGACCACATAATCAAATCTGTACAGAAGCACTGACACATAAACAAATTAGCTATTACACATCAGCATGGAACCTCATGTGCATGCGCTCATTTCCCAAGCACCAACACACACACAGACACGTAGACATTTTAAAAAAAATTTGCATATCATCCACCTATACAGAGCAAGCTAAACCCAAAAGGAACTTGACTATGTAATTTTATCTGAATGCCTCTGTGGTATAATGGCCACAATCCGGTGGAAGGCTGTTTCATTTCAGTATCAAAGTGGCAGTAATGAAGGCTGAATGACACCAGGGAAGGGCACAATAGCTCAGATATTGCTTCTAATTAATGTAGCTGATGAATTAGATTTTTCTGAGCTGAGAAATAGATCTAATTAAGCCCATTCACTTCTACATACTCTGTTTCTTACCTTTTTTTCAACCTCTCTTTTGCGTATTTGCGTTTCGTGTTGTCTCTTCTATTTTTTGTCATCTATTCACACCTATCTCTCACCCACTCTTACACACACATATTACTACACATCTGTCTGTCTTGTTGTGAACATTTTAATATTCCACTCATCGAGGTTCAGTCCGTGTCTCTGTCTGACTGTCTGCATGGCTCTCTAATGATGAGCCTAACTATCTGCCCGTCTCCCTGTCTCCCTGCCGACTGAGGATATCAGTCTGTCGGTCTCCCCGCCGCCTCCTCTTGCCTTTAGAAAATAAAAGCTGAGCCTGTTTGACACCAGCAGGATTACCTGAGCGGACGTGATTCTCCCACCTTTGTTCTCCGCAGTCCCAACACACCACATTAGCATTCCAAAGGAAGTAGAGGAAGCCGTCTGATTGGTGAACTTGGGTTTGTGTAAACCAACTCAACGGCTGACACAAATTAATCATGTCTGGCTGGACCACGATTCAATGCGGAGAGCGACTGTGGGGATGCAGTGTGCGTGGGGACGTGAACAACTAAAAGAAGCATATCATATATGTGTACCTGTCTCTCTGCCAATATTGTGGTTAGGTTAACCAAATCAAACGCACCCTTTATGTGACTGACAGGTGACGCACATAACGTTGTGTGTGCGTGCTACACCGTGCAGCGCTCTTTGCAGCCATACCTCCAAATATAAAAAAAAGAGTTCATGCAAATGGGAATCTAAGTTTCTTTGACTATAGTGGTCCTGACAGAAGTATTATTTTTGTTGGAAATTATGCTAATTAGGTCATCACAGAGCTGAAGCATCGTCAGTTGGCCATTTACGTTACTGCACATAGCACTAGTCTAGAGATAGGAGACTAAGGGCACTATTTAAACAATCTATAAAGCATAGTCGATGCATAAGTCCATGTGAGCGCGTCCATTTCCATTTTGCAAGTTAAACTCTTCATATTATATTAATTACATTACCTGCAGCGATCCCACAGAAGCAGAAACGATACATGTGGTCTCCACATTAAGAGACTCACAGCAGCTTAGCTTCATTGATTATTTAAATCTCCCGACACGCCAACAGGACCGGCAGGATCTGATGTTAATTACTATTCTTTGTTCTTCTACACATCCAAAGGATCACACACACAGTCCAGGCTCAGTAAAATTGTTTGGAGTAAAGATTAAAGTTTAATTCCGTTTCCTCGAGAGACTTTCCTCTGTCCTGACAAATTTATAACTTGATTTTGCTGCTTAAGTGTCCCACGATATTTGCTGCAGTGACATTAATGCAGCGTGCAGTAGCGTAAGTACCACTTCTTCACCACTGCTTTGGCCGGAAGCTAGGAATGACACTTGTGCATAAGATAGAGCCCTTAATCATTTTAGCTCAAGTCATCACAGGGGCAAAGAATGCATCTAAATGATGTGATTAGTTAATGTTCTCATAGGTTAAGCAATGAGCATTTCTATTAGTATAGGTACACAGTGTGCTAAAGTGAACAATATAGGGCATTTACACACAGTAGGGCAAGAAAAGAAGGAGATCAGTTGGTGCTGCTGATTCACATCATATCCCATCACATTTAGATCAATAATACTACTTATATTTTAATTACTTGTTTACTTGCATGCATGGTAGTTTTTATGTACGGTACATTATATGGCTATTTGGCTAAGAAATAAAGTAATATACTCCAGTGAAAACCAATTCAATGTTTTATTAAACAACTGTGTCTTACTTGTGTTTTATGCATGAGCAGAGCTTGTTCTGAAAAGACATTCTGCTTCGTCGAAAGAGCCGCTGGCTCCCGTGTGTCCTCCTGCTTTTCCACCGCCGTCGAAAAAAAATCAGGGTGGAGGTCATTTTGATGGATGGCAGAAAATCATTTTCTTGATAAAAAAAACGAAAGCTCATTCACCTAGCAAGACACGGCACAAACAATGATAACAAAAGATGTTTCCGAGACTTGATCAAATCACTTAATAAAACATGAGAGCAGTGACAATATATGCATTTCTAGTAAACCACAAGATAACCAAAACACAATGCTGACCCGCCAATCACATCAAAACATAATTGATATATTTTAATATAAATCTAATATATTTAAATGGAATCTCACACTTCCTTATGTGGCACCATTCATACAAAAGGTACGTTTATGCAACAATAAAGCAACAAGACACAACACAGAAAAGACTCCTCGGACAACTGAGTGGAAATGACGATTCTATTATTTTTATAGAGAACAAAACTAGCTGTGGGCACAGTTTTACCAACTCTTTGCACTATATATATATATACATACAGTATATACAGAAAATACAGCCCGACATCATTACAGACAGAAACAATGCCTTTTTTTTCTGTGTTTTCTTCAAAGCATCCACCCACATTCTGTTCTGTAGTCCTGTCCGTTTCTGTTTGAAGCCTTTTTAATCTGTAGGAAGCACATGTAGCCGTTACCATTTTACTATTAAACTAGTGAGGACAGAGAGGACATGTGTTTTTGGGTTAGCCATATCTGTTAAAGATCAAACTATGCTGCATATTATCATAGGGTGACCACCATATCAATTTGCATGCGGAATGTAGTTTTTATGCAAGTTAAAATCCTAAATAATTAGAATTATTGATCCTTAAGTATCAGCAGGAAGAAGCGCAAACTACCGTTTCATCCTTTTCAATTTGATTTGAACATGTCCATTCTTTTCCTTCAGTCATTATTGTGATTAAGTTATAATGTGAATTCATGTCCTATCGGCTTGATCAGACATGATGATGATGATGATGATGAATCATTGAGGGTTACTCAGATGTGAAATGTGAAGTTCCCGTCCGGCTGCTAAATGTGGGGTAAAAAGGAACACTTTCTGTTCTTATTATGCAGGCAGGGGGCTAAGTGTTGAAATAGACTGAGTGGAGAGATGAGTGCAGAGAGATAGAGATTACTCTTTTTAATCTTCTCTCCCTTATTTCATGGTCTTGGCTCTCAGTCTCTCTTTGCTATAAGATGGTTTCCAGGCTTGCTGCCTTTTTTTTCTGTCTTTTAGCAGCATCTGTGTCACGGCTCCGGCTGTGACTCTCAGGGTGTTTCTCAATGTCAAGGATCCTTCCTCGGTAGGACAGGTCAGGTCCTTCAGAGGCTAGGCAAGACTCCTTCCTAGCATTCCGAGAAAACAAGACTGGGACAAGCTAGCGAGTGTTTGTCATTGCGTCATCCTTCTTCTTGGCTGTATACCGAGCTTCCGGTCTTCTGACTGTACTGTCCGTTTCCATGTCCAGAGCCAAAATAAACATGAAAAAACGGAATAAAATCATAAGAATGATATGTGCACACACCTTCCAACATGATCCAATTGTGCACAAGAGGACGTACACACTACTGATTACCTTTACGGTATGCTGCGCCTCATGTTCAGGAGGATTGGAGGATCCTTCCTTGACATTGAGAAACACCCCGTGTCACCCCTCACTTTTGTCGTGTGTGCGTGTGATTGTGATTCCACATGGACGCGGCTTCCTGCACACCTGGCACCATTACTCACCTGCCTTCAATCATCTCATCAGTGCCAGTAGAAGAACCACTACTATTATTGAATTATGACAAGTACAAACACAAGTAAGAACAAACCTTGCCATTACTTTAGTGTCTCAGATATAAAATGTGAGGCTGTTTTCTTAAAGCAAGAGTGCGGGACTTTTTTCATATAAACAAACGTCCATTAGCTTCAAGACTTTGGAGTTCACACAATGCTGATTCAGCTGATGAACACCAGATAAATCTCTCTGTATTTCACAGTATATCAGAGTTTTTAAGCCGGTATCTGAGGCGACGTTCCCACGTTGGTTCTCCGGTAGTGTTGCGTTTTTACCAAACATTAGTTTTCCAGAGCAGAAGAGGGGAGCAACTGTAGCAACAGAGTTTGCTACAAGTACGGGCTACAGGCTACAGCAACTAGAAGTATGTCAGAGCCTATGGCTTCATAAGTATGCCAACAGTGTTTGGGTAATTACTCTCACTGCCAGAAGAGGGAGACAGAAGTTCTGAGAGGGAGAGAGAGAGAGAGAAGAAGTGAGCAATAAAAACTGGCGGACAAGCGCAGTCAATTTTCAGAGGCAGTATTTACTCTCTAATGCAAGAGGCGTGTGATCTATGACTAATGCAATGATCAAAAGTGTGTGTATGTGTGTGTGTGTGTGTGTGTGTGTGTGTGTGTGTGTGTGTGCGCGCGCGCGCATTTCTGCCGTTTCTTGACAGCTCGAGCAGCTTCTGGCCTTTTGGCTGACCACTGCAATCTGACCTCAGAGACAGTTAATCAAAGTCATATGTAACCTACCATACATCATGGCTTACACACACACACACACACACACACACACACACACACACACACACACACACCTTCCACTTCTGCTACATCATGCATATGCAAAGGTCCAGCCCCCATGTCACATTAAGAAGATATGTTAGAGTATGGGGGTATGAGGGTTAGGGTTACATACAGCATGAGTCAGCATCTGTGTGTGTATGTCCATGATTACGTTGCTGAGTCGTTGCAATCTAACCAACATCCAGATATAGTTTAACAGAAACAGGAGAGGATTTATGATGCCGTGCACCCGAGAGGGCTGGACTCTGGACTAGGGTTAGGGAGGTTTCCGGTTTTTGCTGATCCGGTCCGGTGTACGAACTTGAACCGGTTTAAATTCATACAAACCAACTGAAGCTGTATTTGTTAGGTGCAGGTGGAGAGAGCTAGCAGCATGCGACTAGTTAGCAGTAGCCCCGGAATAGCCAAAAAGCTCACTGCCATCAGTGTACCAGTCCGATCTATGGCTCATTATCAAACCGGATTAACCGGATTAAACCGTTTCAGACCAGTCCAACCCTCCTCAGGACACCATGTGCAAGATCGTCTCACTTTCTTCTTATAAGCCAGTTTACACTGTCAGCTCTTTATTGTTCTTTTGTTTCACATCCACAACAAACACACAATTCATTCCACTGCACTGCTGGCAATGATTAGTCAAACCTAATTTGTAACGTTGCATTCCACGTCCTGAACACTTTATTCAGAATTTATGCAGGTTTATGGTCTCCCTCCTTTGTCACATTCTTGAGCCAGGTTGTGACAAGTGAAAGGGTACTCGAGCAATTTGGTTTTGCACATCCACATAGTTTAAACACACAATATTTAAATTCTGCTGCTTGGGGGCTCTCAATCAAATCCAAATAAAAGATGCAAGTTGTGTGGGATCATGGGAGTTGTTTTCTTCATTGTTAAACAACCACTAATGCTGATAAAAATCTGATGTGGGAAATGTTAACAGACAAGGTAATGTTTTATTCACGTTATGTTTACTCACTTTTGTCGACTTCCTTCCCCTCCATTGTTTTCCACTTGTACAATGTCTATCTATGGGGGGCTCCGACTGGCTGACAATTCCGTAACCGAGCCTCTGATTGGTCGACACACTCATACAAAGCCTCATGGGATTGCCAGTGGATGGCTGACAACCAGCAACAACAACAGTTGTTTTCAACACAGGAGAAACGGAACAAATAATGACAGAACACATTTGGTGTCAGGTTCATCATTATGGATTTATCTCACAATGTTTGCGAAAGACACTGCAGTTCAAGGCCGGATTACAAAGCTTCTGAAAGGGATTCGATCGCACCGGAACCAACATGAACAGCACAATCGTTGACTTTTGGGCAAGAAAACAGGTAAGTCTCTCACACACCACGTTCCAGAGATATTTTATGGAAGTACTGTTATGTTGTAAACAGTGTTGGGTAGTGTTACTTTTAACTAAGTACAAAGGAAAATAGCATTTTTACGCTAAAACATGTGGATTTGGACCAATATTTGAATGCTTTTGCATTTGAATATATAACACTGCTGTGAAGCTACAGAATGATACAAAAACACAAAAAATGATGAACCCGCAAAACAGAAATGGTCAAAAATGATGCAGCTGAGGCCATGATTTCCTGATTTTTAGCCCCTGCTCAAGATTCAGAAGCATTGAATTCTAAATTTCTCATAATGCAACTCAATATGTCTCTGATTAGACCTCCCCATGAGTCGTAAATGCACGTCTCCAAACTAAATCTGCATTCATTTTGATGACATCATCAGGGTTTTTGTTTTGTTTGTTTGAAATGCTCCCTTCAGAGTCACAGAAGAAATTGCACAACCGTTTTCACAGGCTAAGTATTACTCCTCGACGTCCTGCCTATAATGCCGACTGCTGAATTCAAAGAGGATGAGAGGAGCTGCCATAATTGCATTACTGAAGCCCACCCCAACTCCACCCGCCATTACTATAATCTTTTTATTACCACCACTCAACAATTATCATGCTTCAGCCTGCTCCAGTTTGTGCAACACTGTGCCTGGTTGAAACTTAAGCCTCTGGTCATCAAAATTGCAAAAACTGGTTGGTTCACACACACACATTTACTTGCTCTCTATAATCAGTGCTAAGATATATTAGCACAGTACCATCTTTTCCTGCCTAAGGGCACACTCTCTCTGTTGACTGGCTCTAATTTAGACAGAAACCCCCAGTGTCTTTTAAACAACTTGAGGTAAACGAGAGTGTGAGGCAGAGAGAACGAGACAAGTGAAAAAGAATGAGAGGATGTGAAGCTGCGGAGGAAAAGGGAGGGAGAGTGGGAAGAAGGCGAGAAAGAGGAAGAAGGACATGAGTTAATGATGCCTTGATTGTGTTTAAATTTAAACAGGAGATTGAATTCACAACTAAATCTAGTAAAATGCACCGGCAAGTTACGCAGCTGCTGAATTGTACTTGCACAGATGGGAGGCATTTATATTAAAAAGGTCAAAAGATAGACGAATTAAACAGTGAATCGTTCAGAGTTTAATGAAACAATCTAGAGTTTTTTTTTATCACATTTGCTGCTGATGTTATTTCTAACCCAAGTCCTGGTTTTACCTGGTTTTTAGGGTAATTTTTGAGTCGAGCCAATGAACCCTCGTGGACACCAGTGCGTGACCACGAAACACAAAGCGAAGCATCACATTAGTTATCCTCCTCAAATCAGTTGCTCTTGTTTTTCTTGTAGGACTGGAAACATTGAACATCCCAGAGCACAAAGAACACACACAATGCAGACATCACTTGAGGAAACAGCTTTGGCACCAGAGCATTTGTGGATATGTGAGACAAAGTGGAACAGCATTCTACAGCAGTGGAGCTACATCAACCTAGTGAGGTTACTTCTGCAAAAAAATTGACTCAACCCTCTTATATTCCCAGACAGCGCTGGGCTGAACGCCTAGAGTACATTTCCCATAGACTGTAAAACATTTACTGTCCTGAAAGTAGGGTTTTCCCATTTGTATGCTTCATATTTTCTCCTTTATTTCCCTCCTCTATTCTTTTGCCAGCATTTTTCTCCCTTTTTATGCATCCCCTCATGCACCTCCTCCCCTCACTATCTTGTTTTGTTTTCCCTCTCTCCATCTCTCTATCTAAATGTTTTTGGAGAATTGCCGTCCACTGATAAATGTACTATATTTTGTCTAACCCCATCTCTTCCTCTCTCTGTTTCCCTCTCTCTCTCTCTCCGAGAAGAAGAGGGGTGCTCTTCTTAATCAAAACGCCAGAGATAACCCAGCACTCTACAAAGGCTCACCATCATCATCATCATCAGCATCCATGGGAACCGATCGATAATTCAGCATGCCGCCCAATGCATCACCATGCCTAGACATAGTTCTGCTCAGTCCTGCACAGTCACAGAGCTCTCATACATGGGGAATGGAGTTATTCACCGAAGACCAATAACAAGGAGAAAATGGCCAACACATGCCTTTAATCCCCAGTAAGTGTGCAGCAGTTCTAGCCCCAAGGCTTTAAGGCTTGGAGTGTACTTTGTAGAAAAGCATTTGAAATACAGACACGGTAATTGACGGGATTTAAAAGAGCAATGGAGCAATCACAAAGGTTCTCCCCCATGGGGCACCAAGGATAATATGGGGGCATATCAAAATGCTGTAAAGTGATTTCTTCCTCTTGTTCTTCCTGTTATTTTTTTCTGGTCAGTGAAAGCCTCATATCTCCCAAAGACAATTTATGTTATACTTTAACGCAGGCTTTGCTCTCTAGCAGAGCTGTTAAGTCTTGAGCACTCAACTTTGAGCCCCAAAACAATGAAATTTGCATTTACATACTCAGTCAATCAGGATGAGCCTATTTATCTCTATGGGTACAGGTCCTGTATGGGCGGTGCTGCTAATCCGACACTTTTCTTCAGCAAAGAAACATGACAGAAAAACCGAGAGAGCTTTACCTTGAGACCCCGTCAGACTCTGCCTCTCTCACAACGGCTTAATTGTTGCGTCTGCCAACAGTCAAGGTCCGGTGCTTCTCATTCCGTCTTATGATGATGAGGACATGTTGGTGGGCTTTGTGATTCATTTAGCTCGGCCAGCTTCTTCTTCCGTTGCATCCTCCTTCCTGGTGAGGTGGAACTTCCTGTGGAGGGTATTAGGAGATGGCTTTAGATGCATCGTTGTTTACTATATGAAAAGTACGGTGGCCGAGAGAGTTCAACAACACTGCAACTTAAGAAAACACATGCAAATAGATAAAACACTAGCAAGTTAAGAAAACATCTTCATCAATTTGACAACACGTGTGCTGCGAACACTCAACACAACACAATCAAATAGAAAAACCCTTGACTGTATATAAAGATGGACGACATTCCCTAAAAGTGAAGCTAAAATATCTTGATTGCCCCCTCAATGATATCAGATAGAACATGGGCCAAACTAAAAATAGATGTCAAAGCAATTTTTCCCAAAGATGGTTGTAAGATTTGGCCCAGTGGTGGAAGGAGGAGACATGAACTCAAAAAGTCTTCATAACGAAGCACTTCTCGCCCTGGCTTTATAACAGAGGCCCCTCCTACGGGACAAAGCACAATTGATTGTAATCAATCAGCTACCATATGCAACATTTAACTATAAAAACATTTCTATACATACCAACCAATTATTCAAGCTAGCCTGCAACAGAAATATCATAATTGCATTCTTATTTCAGACCTATAAAAGAGCCATTTCGAAATGCTAATAGAACACCCCTCGGTATTAGCTTAGGTGTGATACATTCCGAGTCCCCCCTGATTCAAATGATCAGCTCATCATCAAACTCTGCAGAAGCCTGATAACGACCCACTCATTTGAATCGGGTGTGTTGGAAGAGGGAAACATCTAAAACATGCAGGGCAGTGGGTCCCCAGGACCAGGGTTGGGAAACACTGTTTTAGGTAGTTATCACGCTGATGTGTGTTCAAGCGTTCGTTTTTCTGATTAGTTTGGTTTTAATTAGTTATTTGATGAGGGGGGGTGAATCATCATGATTGACAGCTGAGCCCTGCTTACCATTGGGGTCGGGGGGTATATGGGCGGGAACTCGATATCGCAGCCCCGCCTCCCGATCACTACTGCGCAGACTCTGGTTCCAAATGACGTCACCAGCGCAAGATGGCAGCGCTCGTATCGGGATATTTTGGATTCATTTTTGTACAGTGGGAGGAAGTGGAGACGTGTCGGCCATCTTTATTTATGTCAATGAGAGAAACGCACTGAGTAGCATATATGACAACGGATATGGATGTTTCTAGAGGACACTAAAAAGTGAAGGACACAAGGGACATCCATGTCATACTAAAATGTTTTTGTTTGTTTTTCTATTTAATTGAATATCGTGATGGCATGAGTCAGATATTAGCCGGTGGCAGATACTGTATCTGTTGTTAGTTGGGTGGCAGTCGTTAGCAGACAGAAACAAACAGGACTGCGTTCTGTTTATCTGCAAAGCATTTCTTGGCAAACTACCCGAGTATCTCTCATGTCTTCCTACCTATAAATCAAGACCACACTGCACTGGGTCCCAAGACGATTTGGTCCTTGAGTATCACCTTGTCAATACTGAGATTGGGAAACTGGCTTTAAAATACTATGCACTTGAAGAAACTTTTAAATTTAGACAAAAATATCTTAATGGACACGTGGTTCATCGGTATTAATGGGGTCACACTGCCCCCAACAGGCCGGGGATGAAGCTACACACGACAGGCTGGCAAAAAGAAAGCTACTTTTTGGGTATGATACAGAGGTATTTTTTCACAAGAGCATGGACTGTCCTTCAACTCTCTCTTTGCTGTGTTTCTAACTGGCTGCGTCTCAAACACATGCACATATCCACACACACACACAGCACAGGCTAAATTACTGTGCAACACGTATAGCCACGCTCAAAAATACTTCACACAGAGACACAAAAAAGGATGCAAACACACTTAAACTCTCATTTCAGCAGGGACACATACCTCTGATATGATAAATGGAATATGTGTTCCTCATCAACGTCACAAGCACAAAGCAACACACCCTCACAGCTGGACGGTGAGGAAAGTGTCAGGGGACCTAATTACGAACAAGGTGGTGTAACATGAGGGTGAGGGAAGGGACAGCGCAGAAGCTGATAAAGTCAAAGGATGAAAACAAAAGAAGTGCTCCTCAGATGAGATGTCATTTGAAACTTTGAAACACGTCAGCCATTAAGTAGGTCACCTGTGTAAAAGACATGATACATGACATACATTTTAAAATGTACGTACCATCAACAGCTAGCTTAACGTTAGCCCCGGAGACAAAAGAGCCAGAGGATTCCTAAGTGTTGGCTCGGTGGCTAATGTTAGCAGCCAGGTATGAGCACACAATCTGATAAGACAACTTTGAAGTCACCAACGAGTGCATTTCTTGTTATCGGAGGAGTCGTATTCTCCTCTTTTGGTAGAAGCTAACCACCTCGCCTCACCATCAGCCCTTGTGTCAAGCTAAATATTAAATATAGCCAACTTGACCAGCGTGTCCACTGAACACAGAGAAACCAAACTGATATCAACCCTCCATCAGCCTGCCAGTAAGGCAGCAAGCAAGCTAATTAGCTAGTTATTAGATGTTAGATTACATTACTGTGAAGCTAACTAACATGTTTCTGCCTGCACCGATGCCTAAAAATAGTATGTACATTCAATATCAGTGTTTATAACACTGATCACAGCAGAGTGTTGGGGCTCTGTGGGATTTATATTCAAACACAACAATGGTGTCTTCTTCTTTTGTAGTTCTCTACCCAACAACAGCCCTTTTAATTACCAACATCCAAACATCTCTCTGATGTTTACTGGAAGGAATAGGATTAAATTTAACTCTAGGTTTGGTGCCTTTGGTTCTTTTCACAACACATAGTATGTTGTGAGCACAGTGAAACATTCCTTAAATATCGTGAAAAAGCTACTTCTGTCACTTCTAATGGTATAGAATGGTGTCATTTATATGGCATCAGGACTGAAAATAACCTGCTATTATGAGTAGTGTCTCACCCCTATTTGAGTTAAAAGTCTGTCCATCTCCTCCACTTCATCTACACATGACTTTTAACTGGATTTATTAAGCATGGGCCATATCACTTCTAGCCCTTACCTGAATTCACCTGGCCAGTCTACTTCATGGAGAGCAGCTGTTCCGACATGGCTATTTTCTAGCACCCACTGTGTATTTTTCAGCATTTGAGAGGCTGTATGCTGACTTATTATTCCAAACAAACCAACTCAGGTACGCTTGTATCCCACACCACCACAGGCCCTGGCACTGCTGATGCACGAACACACACACACACACACACACACACACACAAACTCAGTACCTCAAACAAATAGACTGTAATGCTGTTACCGCAGGCCCAAATATTGCCAGCTCACACAGCTGATGAAATATTCTCTGTTTACTCTCCTCCAAATGTCCTGCTAAATCCTGTGTGTGTGTGTCTGTGTGTAGAAAGTGGATCGTGAAATAACACAACGTAGTGAAGGCCGCTACCCAGGGCAGAACAACATTTATATTAACCCATATGCAAACATACATGGGGGGGGGGGGGGGGGGGTAAAAAAAATA
>JBBPCS010008185.1:0-31990 GCA_037974645.1 Hollardia meadi | reverse complement strand
GCTGAGCTCTGGGGAGCTTTCGGACAGAGGGGCGGGGGCAGAGCGGAGCTTCTCGAGGAATAAACACAACGAGTCACTGTTCGGATTCGATGTACTTTACTTTGTGAACATACGGTCCAGCCAAAAGCGTCATTGTTCGGTAAAAATTATTCGGTCTTTTCACTTATTCGGCCAAACACTGAAAGTGCTTTTTTTTTTGCTATTTTCAGCCGAACAATGTCGGTTGCCAAACAATCGGTGCATCCCTAGTGATGTCTTATTGGTTAAAGAATAAGTTAACAAATCCCATCTAATAACCTAGTAAAGATGAGTCCATCAATCGAATGACCAGAGATAACAAACAATGTTTAAAAAGTAGGTTTGTCTGTGGAGTCCTGCCCTTATTGGTTTATTTAGGCCTAACAGTCTGGACCCCAACCCATAATCCTCCTGCAGACACACCTGTAAAGGAGAGTATAAAACCCTGGACTGAACTGAGTCAAACATCAAGCTTCATTGAGTCTCTCCACAGCAGCTCTCCACAGAAGCTCCACAGCCTCCACACCGAC
This sequence comes from Hollardia meadi, assembly GCA_037974645.1. Classification (NCBI taxonomy): domain Eukaryota; kingdom Metazoa; phylum Chordata; class Actinopteri; order Tetraodontiformes; family Triacanthodidae; genus Hollardia; species Hollardia meadi. The sequence continues at coordinate 31,442 of JBBPCS010008185.1, read as the reverse complement.
CCTGATGATGACTCCCTCTGCCTGCCTGCCTGCTGCTGCTGCTCGGCCTCTGTCAGGCAAATCCTCTCCAGGAGGAAGGAGACGATGAAGAAGCCGCAGACACCCTCTACATCACCACCAGGATTCTGACCTCCAACAACAGCACCAATGAGATCCTCCTGGAAGAAGACCTGCTGGCTCCCAGAACCAGAAATGCCATGATAGGCTGGAACCAGAACTGCTTGTGGAGGAGAGCTTCCAACGGCTTGGTGGTGATCCCCTTCACTGTGAGTGCCGACTTCACCAGCTGGGAGAGGCAGAAGATCAAATACGCCATGCAGATCTACCACAGCAGGACCTGCATCCGCTTCGTCCCCCGTCAGAACGAGTATGACTACATCAGCGTGGATGAACAAAGCCGATGTTTCTCCTCTCTGGGCAGAGAGAGAGGCAGGCAGGTGCTCTCTCTCAACAGGCAGGGCTGCCTCTACCACGGCATCATCCAGCACGAGATCAACCACGCTCTGGGCTTCCAGCATGAACAGACCAGGAGCAACCGCGACTACTACGTCAGGATCAACTGGAAGAACATCAACCCGCAGATGGCCTACAACTTCTACAAGCAGTCCACCAACAACCTGAACACTCCCTACGACTACTCCTCCATCATGCACTATGGAAGAACAGCTTTCTCCATCCAGTTCGGGAAGAACTCCATCACCCCCATCCCCGACCCCAACGTCCAGATTGGCCAGAGGCAGGGCATGTCCTATTGGGACGTCATGAGGATCAACATGCTCTACGGCTGCCAATAACAACACTGATGCTGAATGCAACAAATTCACACTTTCTGTTTCTTTTTTCTGAAGCTATTCTTTTTTCATATTATTCTCCATTTTGTTTCAAATGTTCAGACAACAGAATATATGACCCTACGTGGCGAAATTTCTCTGTAATAATAAAGGGAATGAAAAATGACTGATAGCTGTTGTGTTCTTTTTTCCCTTTGTGCGCCTGCAAAAATTTTACATTATGTAGACATTAGCACAAGAATAATAGGTCAATTTTATTGTTCAAAAGGGATAATTTGTTGCTACAGAGTGTGCATTATTCAAGCCTTCAGAATATATACATTTACATACAACAACATTTGTGCAGAATAGTGTGTCATTGTGATTAGCAAGCTATGGAATTTAGCAGAAAAATGAACACTTGAACATGAGTGGTAAGAACTACCTAAAATGACAAAAAAAAAAAAAAATAATAATTTTATGTGTACTTTGAGTTTTTAGTTTAACTCATGTCCCATCTGCTAACATGGAGTGGGAGGGGTTTATGACCTATACTGCAGCCAGCCACCAGGGGGCATTCCAAATTTTGTTTGGCTTCACTTCTGGGAGCTGTCATGTCCATCTTTATTTTACCGTCAATGGCTGCTATGCTTTATACTGGGGTTTCTCAACCTTTTCCAACTTAAGGCGCATTTCTGATTGTCAAAACATTTCCGAGGACCACATTTCCAAATAAATGACAAAAATAAATAAATAAATGAAATGAAAAAAAAAGAAAAATTATTGGGCTGTGACTAGATTTCATCGCATTCAACACACTGTGCTTGTGGCTAAGCACCACTGCCATTATAAATCCAAATTTTCTTGTAGCCATGGTCATATTTCCTCACCATACACTTTGGAACTTTTACTTGCATCAGGTTGTCTACTACATCACTTATTCGTTTCAAAAACCATTTAGTGCCACTGCATCCGAGGGAACGTTAGCTAGCTGTGGCAGACGTTAGCTAGTAATGGCAGAAAATGTTTGTCTGTTGATTTTCAAATGTAATTGCTCACTGAAATTATGAATTTTAACAATGACATTTTTTATTTATGTGAACTCTAGAGCACCTTTAGATATAAAAATAACTATCTTTGTCAATTACAACAAATAATAATAACAATAATAACTATTTGCCATTTACCACTGCCTCCAAGGCCCACTAGATAATGCTCTGAGGCCTACTGGTTGAGAAAAGCCGCTTTATACTGTACAAGTATTCCGTCCACCTCCCATCTACAGTAGGTTTGTCTAATGTGATTATCAGAAAAAACATGGTGTGACTAAGGTCTAATCTCATTTTTAGAGTGCACTGCTTAATGGCTTGTTCCTGAAGCTGTGTGTGTGTGTGTTTGTGTTTATTTGGCTGAGTCATCTATTGCGCAATCACAATTTACCCACTCCTGTTCTGTAAAACAAGATTTCAAATGAAATGAACAAACCTCTGCAGACAAAGCAGTCAGTACATTCTGTGATGCGTCATTATGGCTTTAAGCCATCATCTCTCTAAATGATCTCTGCCATACAAACAGCATTGCCTGCCCAGAGCTGCCGCATCTGATAAAACCTGATTTTGTACAGCAAAAGTCCCATAAGCCTCTTATTGCTGGCCTCAGACTTTGTATTGTCATTAACTGCGACTGATGACCTACCATGTTATCATCTGGTAAGGGGAAGTGGAGGAAGACAGGGGGTGGTGACAGATCAAGGGACAACACGAGAATCAGTGCTTACTCAACCAACAGAGGTGAGGGCAAATTGAAAAGGCAGTTTGAGCACTTCAAAATGTGACCCCTAATTTCTAACGTTGATAACATAACAACAGGTAATCCAAGTTTTCACTGACATAATGTGTTTTCCAAAAGGGATATTAGTAGGAGCAGTTATAGGCAGAGGGGAGCTGAAGTGGTTTTCCTAGCAATTAATCTACAACTACTTATCACTATAGTTTATGACTCAGATATGTGTAGCCTGGATTCAGAATTCTCTAGTGTGACCCAAATACAAGGATTAGATGGTGGATGACTGAAAGGGTGAGAGAGAGACAGCAGGTACTGTTGCAACAGCATCATGTTGAAAAATGTTCAAAATGTTCAGGTTTGAGTCGACTAAAACTCGACGGCCCCAGTGAAATGAAAATACATTTTCCAGGGTCTAATCCTGCGTCTTTGTCTTAATTATTACACTTGTTACATGCTGAACTGCCTCTTTTCGTTTCCTGCAAAACATTAATTACTATTTTTCTATTTTTGATGACTCATCTTGAACTTGGGGGCAGATCAAATTTGATTGATGTCACCTCAAATCACATTTGATCTGAGGTGACAAGCCTATCAATCAGATAAAAACACTATTGAGCGTGTAGATAGCAATCTCTAAGTATGATGTGTGTATTCCAGAGAATGTGGTTGCGGTCTGATTTTATTCATCACCCAACCCGAGCAATTCCTCTCAGAGCTTCAGAGTGTTTTGGCATCTTTCAGCACATTGTTTTGGTTTAATTTTCAGCAGCAGAAGGAAACTGTTGTTAGCAACAAAAAAAGACTGACAAAGTTAGCAACTGGCTTGTGAGCATAGAAGAGCATTTAGCTGCTAAAGAGTTGCTGACATATTCCCATCAGGAGTGACCAGAACAAAACCACAGTAAGTGAGTGTGAATTTTGGATTGATTTTATAACAGCACAAGTCATGTTCTGTTAAACCTTTAAGTAGATTTTGGGCAGACAAAGTTTGGGCAGAAAAATTTTAGAGCACTAAAAGCTCAAACCAATGCCTCAGACAGGACAATGATTGATTAAGTCTGGAGCACATAGTTGTTGTTGTAAGAGCTTTTTAATTTTAAAACCTTCTGACCTCAATATTCCACATCAGTTAAATGTGTATGTATCTACTGAAACTAAACTCATCGTGACTGAGTTACATGATTTGTTAGACCTGTTTATCTGTAGAAAGAGATCTGGGAGGGGGACTGGAAGGTTAGGGTTAGGGTTCCATTTCTGGGGTACTGGTTGCAGCAGACAAACAAGTTCAACTGCATACAGGGCTAATGGCCTGCATCCCTTTTTGTTGTCACTGCCTTTTATTGTTAGGGTGTTCCAACATGCAGACTCATGTCAAAGTATCTGATATTATATTGGAGGCATCGAGCAGCTTTAGCCATCTACATGACAGAATTAGTTCTTAAGCACACTTTGACACTTTGATTACTGACTGAGACATGGATAAAAACTGCTCAGATACCTGAGCTGTGCTCTGCACACTGCACTCTTTAAAAAAAAGACGCTCCACATCAATAATTAACTCTGAATAGTCCCATTAACTTTAAAAGCCTAGTTATAAACCGCTACAACAGGCAGAGGGATTTACGGGGAGCATCATGTGAGCATGACCACAATAACCATGTGTGCAGTATGGTCATTGAGCAGGACACGGATTTGACTGTACAACGAGTTGAGAGTAAATTGTGTATTACTAAAGGTGTGGTCCTAAAAACACAACAGTAACAGTCCATTATACAGGGCCCTGGCATAATCATGCAACCAGGTGGCTACACATCTGTGTGGGTCATGACCTTTATTTCAACTTCCAGTCAAACCAGAGGGGTCAGCCAGTCTTAACCTGGACTAAACAGACACACTTAAATACAGACCGCACAGCTGGCCAGGTATGGTCAGAACAGCCTTGAGTCCAATTTTTCTAATGGGGAAAACGACACTTTCACCAAAGTTTTATTTAAAAATATGAGCCTGTTCCTGTTTAAATTGCATCTTACATCTCCTTTAAAGTACATCCTTGGTGCCAGCCCAATCTGTGGACACATGAAGGTTGTGGGTGCAAAGCCAGGCCAGTTCAAGGAGACACTGCCGCAGCATCCATCTTTTCTGCCAGCAACCTGTCCAGAAACCTGTCTCACTAACCACATTTGCATTTGCAACGCATTTTAGCCACGTATCTGGCTCTCTTACGTAAAAAGAAAAATTCTGTGAGATGGCCAAGAGAAACAGGATAAGATAATAAACAAGCAACCAACAGTGCAGAGGTCGAAGGCATTAAACAAAATGGTTGAACCTAAAACAATAATGGATGAAAATAAATTACAAGGGAAACACAAGGGAAATGCCCAACACTATAAGTTCTCCGAATTGAGTAAGTAAATAGTATTTGCTGATCATAGAGAGTGACAGTACATTAGAACAAAATAATATGGAAGCACAAAGGTCAGAGGAGAAAACACACTATGGTTAACCTACAGTACCTGTAATATATAACGATTTTTTTTAAATCCATAATTCTATTTAATTAAAGTAAAAATATCAGCTAATATTCAGACTAATATTATGACATGCATCCAATTAAAATGCCACACATGTATGACCATACACGTCTACTGTATGTGTGGCATGAAGGGGCTGAAACTGACATTTCATTGCGCAGCCCTGTGTTGTAAACTGAATCCTGATATCTTCATACCGTGAAAGGTGACCCCGAAAAGGTAGAGAGGAGTAAAGTGATGAAATGCATCAAATGATATGAGACTGAAACACTAGCTAAGGAAAAAAAATACAGGATTGTGTAGCCACAAATAAGTAGGCTATAATGACTAGGAAAATTTGGCGTGAAGAGAGCTTTTTCCATATGAGTGAGGCCAAGGTCATGCGGACAAGGAGATCCGAGGTGCAGTAAGAATATCACACTTGTGGTAACATCAACTTTTGTAACATTAAATGATGCAAAAAAAATTTTTTTTCATTAAACTGAATCTGAATCAATAAGATCTTGTATTCAGTAAGCCTCAGCTCTTGTTATTACAGGTGCTGGTGCAGGCTAACACATGTACTGATGACTGCAAAAAAAAACAACATGCACATATTTCTACTTTCATTCTTGAATGAGGTCACCACCATTTGGAAAAAAGAAAAAAAAAGACACTGATTTTACATGCCTGCATCTGAAGATGATTCTGGGTTAATCCGGAGTTTAACAGGAAAGCACTTTTTCAGACTGGGTCATTTAAAATTTAGAGCGCTGGATGATGAACAAGTAGTGATTTTGTCTGCCCAAAATGTACAGATCAGGGTGCCCACAGTTTTTCCCTCGGAGGGCCAAAACTGAAACTTATCGGGTCCCGGTCAAACACAAACACCTATTGTATTTTAGTGTAGCCTATTGTTACAGCGGAAACAGACAACTTTCCTCTGCTGAGCCTTTCTGATGGCAGACAAAATTGCATAGTTAAAGAGAGGTTTATAGGAAACCAATCTAAATGCAGATGGTGTGGTGTGCAATCAACATTTACTTCATAATGACACAACTGTATGTTAAAGCAAAAAAACTTGTCTATTGCCAGTTTAAACCTGGAGTGCAGGATATTCTCCTTCCCGCCAAAGGAGTTCACACAATGCTGATTAAGTTGATCAGATAAATCTCTCTATTTCTGGTGTCTGAGGCGACTTTCCCGCTCTGGCTCACCACCAGTAGCGATGCGTTTTAGCAAAGATTGGTTTTCCAGAGCAGAAGGAAGCAGCAACTGTAGCAACGGAGTGGGCTACAGCAACTAGTGCTGGGTTCAAAATCACATACTTTTTCATTTTTTTTAGTACGTACTGCAGCTGCTCTTACAAAGTACATACTATTGCATGCAGTATGTATACAATTGGGACATGCTACTTCATCATAACATTGTCCCTTGAACTTTGACCCTGTTGCTCATACATCCGGCAGTGTTAGTAGTGGGTATATTAATGTAATAAGTACACATGTGTGTATGTGTTCTGTTATTACAGCTTCTGTCATCTGTCAATGAGCGGTCATCTGTCTGTGCTCTCTGGGCAGCTGAGTCGATGTGACGTATCCGCTGTGCTGAGGATTGTGGGTCACAACAGCCAGAAAAGCACGCTGGTTTGAATACTGCAAAATGTGACCGGATGCAGTCGGACATCCTGGTATTTTTGGCACACTGAATTTGACATACTATGTATTGGGACATACTAAATAGTATGGTAGTATGGGTATTGGAACGTAGATGTCGGAGCCTATGATGTCTTGAGCACATCGACAGTGTTTGTGTAATTACTCTCACTGCCAGAAGAGGGAGACGGAAGTTCTGCACTGGAGGTTTAAGATGCAAAGGGTACCAAGGCCCCTGGCTCCCACTTTGGCCAGCCCTGGAATATATAATAAAAGCAGCACCTGTCCAATTTTGAAATAAACTCTGCAGGAATCCTCATTCTGATAGCAGATACCACATATTTATTTACTGTACATCACAAGGAAACACGATCTTATGTTTAAAAACCCCTACACTCTTATCTTGTCATACCTGGTTAAAGACCAAATATGGCTTCTGTTTGTTTTCCTCAGTCGGTGGGCCGAGTTGTGCAACTGCCTAACAGCCCTGTCTGAAGACAAGAGGCTATTTCCTGAAACTATTTCACAGTTTGATATGGGGCAAGACTCAAGCTCACTGCAGGAAACACACAAGAAAAAAATCTAATAAAACACGCATTATCACTAAATAAATAAATCTGTATTTCCAGTGGATTGTTTAGTGTTTACAAACTTTGTGAACTCAGTTTCAAGTTGCACCCAGAGTTAGTACAGGTTACTTACTAAAGTCTATCAACAATAGTACTTCTCCAACAGAAAAAGCCAGGCTCAGACATTGCCTGACCTGTCGTTCTCGAACGGGTCACACCAATCTCCTTTAAAAAATCTTGCAAATAATATTATCCTGCCTGACTGAAAAGATAAATGAGAATGTTGTAACCCATCTGACATCATTCACCAAGTCGATGGGGGCTATTCTTTTATTCGGCATATAGCACACACTGAACCAACAAGCACCAACCGTGTAAAACATGACCAAAAACGTCACAGTGGCAACTTCTCACTGTGTCCGGACTGCAGAGTGACTAAGACTCGTTAGCATTTTTTATTGAAACAAGCTTTGTTTGTAATCAATGCCGCATTGATGACCGACTCTTATCGACATGAAAACTTTTTTTGAAAACATGCTGCACAAAAAGAAATCTGTGTATTACAAAATAAAAGCACCGTGAGATGTTTAAAAGGAGTTCAACCTCAGCCTCCTTTCATACAGATGAAGACAGCCTACCAAAATGGTCATAATAATAATAAGAATAATAAAAAGACGTCTCACCTGTCTGCCAAAGCAAAATGTTTCCGGGCAGGACAGAGGCTCACCTATCGGCCCCACCTCAGAGACCCCCACAGGTATGCTAACTTCGTAACTTTATGCTTCTTCTCTACAAAAAGAAACAATGAGTGACATTTTACCTTTTCTCTGCTGCTTTCCTCTGACGAGTGTTTGTAATTCACCTCATGGCTGCCAGTCATAGGGGACAAAGAACCGACAGCAGCAGCTCAGACCATAATATGTGGCACTGGCCCTGTCTAACTTCCTCCTCTCCTCTTTGAGCATCAGATGTCAAGTCAGACACAACAATGACTCTTTTAGAACGACATTTTCAAAATAAAAGTCTTAACTGCAAGCGCGTGCACCAAAAGACCAAAGTCGTGAAGAGCTAATAAATAGGCAAATTTAAAGTATTTTAGCACAGCCTTGAAATTAATATAGATATTTATGACTATAATGAGTACGCTGTCGGTCTGCCTAAATGTTTTAATAGCCTAGGTTATATATACACATTCACTAATAGTCAAATAGCCTAAACACACATTTAACAAATATTATTATAATTATATTCTGGTAGTAATTCACAGTTTAATAGCCTGCAGATTTATTCTATTCAACTCTACCAACCCCGGTTTATTTTAAATATACCTAGCGTATTTCCGGTAAGCTATCACTCCATTTAACTTGACTGCCACAGGAGAACACCCGCAGGAGCTTGTTTAATCTCACAGCAAATCAAACACAGTCAATTGATTCCTGTCCCTTTTAGGAACAAAAAAAAATAATTCAAATACATCTCCACCTTCTGACTTGACTTCCTCAGACGTTTGACTGTACAGAGTTTGGAATCATTTTATGGTTAATTTCCCTCTAAGTAGCCTAGGTCTAACTGTAGCTAAGCAGAAGCAACCCTGGTGTACTTACTGTATGTCCGATGAAATTGTGAGCAGCAAGAATCCATTCAGATTGTGTTACTGAACCATTTAGAGTACAATCAGTTGTGTAATCATGTAAATGTATTGGATGAGGTTATTTGGGCCTCCAGATGTGTCCTCATAGAGCCGAATGAAGCTGAAGTCAACTAGTCCTTTAATATGTCCACCAGAGATATATAGAAAATGCTTCTTTTTATTTGCTGTACTTGCAGTTTTTGTGGCTCACATAAACCTAATCCGTTTCTCAAACAGCTGTTTGCTCTCATCATTCCCATTAACCTTGGTATATTTAATCCCTCCACCCTCCAGTTCTCTACCTCACTGTAGGCTACTGGGTCAGACAGGCCTCGGGCTACGTTGTTTTCTTCTCATCCCAGCTAGTATAATCCTGGCGCTGGTCTCTTTCCAACAAGCATATACACGTGTCATACACTGATGAGTCAATATGTTATGTTTTTTTTATATGTAAATTATACATGTTAATTGCAGTATGGCCATTCTGTACCATCCAAGAGCTGCTCATTTGACTAAATAGTATGTAGTTACGCAACAAAATGATCCTAACAATAAATATTTCACATTTTAAGATTTAGGTTTCAATCACTGACCAAAATTCCAAATGTATAACTGACTGATGCTGTCAAATAATATTTTATCAGTGGTGCTGCTTCAAGACAAAATCAGGTGACCTTTTTTTCTCCTCGCAAGTAACCTGTACACACTAATACCTTCACGCAGAAGATCAGCCGCCATCGGTTTGGGATCCTCAACCTCCTCCACCTCATTCATGTCCAGCAGTGGAATGTAACTCAGTACATTTACTCAACTACTGTACTCAAGTCCAATTTTGAGATACTTGTACCCGAGTATTTCCATTTTCTGCTACTTTATACTGATTACTTAACAGATTGCATGCTGCATCAGAGCCAAAGTAGCACATTTTCAAATTATTTTTATAAGCAGTCAGACACAACAACTGGTCAGGCCAATAGTGAGTCAACCCCTGGTACAGAGTGTATAACATCCATGTAAATACGTATATGTGTAATATACTTTCTCTTATACTTTTGATATTTAAGCACATTTATTGCCATGAAATTACTTTTGATGCTTAAATATGTTTAGTATCAGATACTTTAAGACTTTTACCCAAGGACTATTCTAATGGGTGACTTTCACTTAAACTGAGAACATATTTTATGATTTCTTTACTCATACTCAAATATGACTTTTGGGTACTTTTTACAACACTGTTCATCTCACCTCCTCGTTCCAGTTGTCTACCTCATAACACACATGGTTTAAGATAGGTGTGCTTGATACAGACAATATCTGTCTCACACAGTGCATCCTCTGTGAACTACATAGTTCTTGTCTGTGTTCAGCAGGCTATTGTAGTCTAATGATCAGCCAGTTTCTTTACCTGTTCTTGTCACCATATCTTCTACATATTTTCACCACTGCATCTGCAATATCCAGATACACGTCCTTTACATAAGGCTGGTATCATTAAAATGCAGCTCGCTTTTGCAGTGCATTGATGATACTCACGTACATACTGTAATTGTTTATGTACCCAAGATAAGTTGTTTTTTTGTTTTTTTTAATTTCTTCTGCAAAAGGTCACCAAACTTTCCCTCAGCTCTTTTTGTCTTGGTCTTTCTATTCAAGCCCCAGACTGAAATGCTTCCCATCATTCAGTCGAACCACTGTGGTTACTCTTGCAGCTTTTGCACTCCTCACCACAGGTGCTATGTTGTAGTCACCCACACGTTCCATTTCCTTAGCGTTAATCATTTTACTGCTCAGTCACACAACCATTCAGTAAATTACCACCTCCAAAAACATTTAAAAAACCTAATTTCTCCAACCTATCCCTCAGCACACATCTGTATCACAAATCATCAGTGTTGTGTGTATTCGAATATTTCAGTTACGTTTATCTGTGGATAGTTAAGACTATAAAAACTCATAAAGGAAGAAAAGACCTTATACCCCTGTAAATATTCACCAGGGTATGAATTTCTGTTCAAATTTCCTTCTGTCTGCTCTTGTACCTTGAAACACAAACATAAGAACTTAGATGTGCATTTTTCTGTGGTTAAGGTGACACAAGTTTCCTTCTGCAAGTAATCAATCAGATTTCCCTTTTTTCCCATATGAACTCATATATTCTCACCACACCTCATCAGTTTGGTCAGATTTATCCCTGCTACGGCAAACTCAGATTTTTTTTCTGTTCTATTAGCACCTTTGTCTCAATTTCTTAAATAGTGAGATTTGTTTTGTTCATTAAGATATGTTTTCCAGAGTGCATTTACTTTTTAAGTATGTTTTTGGACACATGGTTTTAAGATAGTGCAACATGGTGTATTTCACAAAACAGATTTTTCCAGCAGACTCTTGATGAGAGAGGAGAGGACAGTGCCTTGCAAATATGGCAATCATCCACAAAAAATATACTTTTGTAAAATCTGGTGGAGGTGTCACATTTCACACACAACAGACAGATTAACAATATAGAGTTACACCAAATGTGATATATATTAAAGACAGTATGTACAAAGCAATAACGACATATTTTGGTAGTACATAGAGAACATACAGAGTGTCCAGCTTTCAGTCTGAATGAAATATTGTCGTATTCTGTGTACAATATAAAAAGACACACAAACAACATAAAACCAGCATACTGCTTTGGCTGATATATAAATAAGTGTTATTTTTTTATAAAGAGGAGTAACAGGGATGATGTGGACGGACTATTGCTTTCATGTCAGACTCATTCAATGTTTCAAACCCTGAGAAGATTAGAAATGATTTTGGGTGACACCCAGTGGGAGACATCCAGAAGTACATCATTGCTAATCTCCCACTAACAACACTAGTCTCATCTTTTTTTATTCTTCTGTGTGCTGTGCTGCATCCCACTGGATAAGAAAGACAGATTGTACTGCAATTGGACCCACATTATTTATATTTTAAAAGGGCGGCCTGCTGTGTTTTAAGTACCACCGAAGGTTGATGAGACGATTCAAACAGATCCAGAATGTTCAGACCACCAAAAGCAAAAAAACCCCAAACAGAGATAGCTAAATTAAAAACAATGCTTCAATAAAAATCCACATTTCATTTGCATAACAGTGTCCTTCCTGTGTTTGCCCTGCTCTTGTGTGGTCATGTGACTGTAGGGTTTATGTCACCCAGCTGTCCATTCGCATTCGTTTGACCGTCGGACTCTCTGACGGACCTGCGGGGAGCGAATGGAAGTCCGGCCGCCGCCGCTGCTCCTCACGGTCGCTGCCACCCTCGTGGGAACTGCAGGAGGAGCTGATGCTGTCCGCAGGAGACCTTCCCAGCTCTGCTCTGGTGGATGAGGAGGTGGAGGTGTGATGATGAGGAGGGCCATGAGCCTGCGTCACGTACCCTGATTGGCTGAGGTGGTCGCGGGGTGGGGAGATCGGCTCGGCTTTGATGTTGATGTTATGGTTGGTGTTGATGGAGAGACCGGAGCTGGCCGACCTACAGACAGTGGGACAAGGGAGGAGGAGGTCTTATGGCTGTGACTGTGGAGTCAAGGCGCCAACTAGTGGTAAAACTTACAGGTGTGTCCACCACTGTCCTGTGGTGGAGTGCAAATATATTTACTTAAGTACTACACAAGGTACTTGTACTTTAGCTGAGCATTGGTTTACATTTAGTGTATTACATTTTGCCACTTTTGGTACATTTATACATACATACAAATACTTTTACTTTAAGTACCATTTTTAATATTCAGGACTTTAAAGCGGCACAATCTACAAAGGTTGTTAAAAGTATTTAGGTATTGATACTATTTTGATATCAGGTGTTTAAAACAAAATGATATCTGCATTTGATGTACGGATGTTATTGAACCCCCCCCCCCCCCCCCAAAAAAAAACCCAAAACAGACCTACAATCAGATTTTCAACCCAAGGCTGCACAGATATTAACATTATTACAAATGTGTTGCACAGGTTGTAAATTTAAAAAAAAAAAGAAAAAATATATCCTGTTTTGTGCACTGCAGACTTTTTTTCTTTTTGCCTCTGGTATTCAAAGAGTAACAAGCATCGTTTATACTAGTATTGGATTGAAGTTTAAAATTCTGATTTCTTGACAACCTTGTGCACCTTTTGATCGAAGTGGATAACACATTATTCTTCTTACAAATTAAAAGTTTAACTCATAAGAATTGAAATGTACCCTTGGTCAATCCAATAGAGTCAAGGGTTTTAGTGCTGCAGTCTTGATTGGTCTGGTATGACCAGCAGCCTATGGTGGATAATATAAGAAAAATGTAGATAGGTATTGCTGTATAAAAACGCTGCTGATTTTATAACATTTCTTTATTTGTACCTCTGTTGTACCACTATGTCTTGGGTGGGCCTAATTACAAATACAATACAAATTATATCTAAATGTAATCAAGAATTCATATACATGAAAACCACCAAAATTAAAATGCATAATCTCAGTGACTGGTCACGTTTGAATGTCACCAGACAAACATGTTGTAGCTAACGTTCCCTCAGATGCAGTGACACAAAATGGATCAGTTTTTGAAACCAAAAAGTGATGTGGGAGACAAGCCTGCTCAAATAAAGGCTCCTTGGTGAAGAAATATGACCCTGACTACAATAAATTTGGATTCATACTGGCAGGCAGTGATGCTGAGTTGTTTATTTGTCCTTTTTCATGGTATATTTTTTTGTCATTTGTTTGGGAAGATGGTCCGTGGATTATTTTAACAATCAGAAGTGGGCTTTAATTTACATAAGGTTGAAGAACCCCTGTATACTGTACATCTCAGGTTTCAGCTGCTAACAAACTGTGAAATGGTAAAACATGTTATCAGTCAGGAAGAGAGGAAGGTTAACTGTCAGGTACTTACCCCAGTGAGCCCAACTGGTGTTGCTGCCATGCCGCCATGGAGCCCAAAGAGAGGCCTGCAGGGGAGCTGAAGCCTGACAGCTCTGCACTGTTCAGGGAGTAATCTGACAAACAGAGAGACAAGACAGCATTAGACCGTTCCATGTTGGTCTTCCTTGATATGACTTCACTATCAGTGTAAAAAGCTTCTTTAAAACTTAAGCTACTACTAAAAGTAAAGCTGCTAAACCACCTGAAACTGTTTCACTTTCACTGACACCTGCTGGAGAGTTTGGCCCAAATGAAGAGGCTCTTCTACCATGACATTCTGAGGATACACGAATGTTGGCATTTGGTGATAATTATGGGGAAAAAAAATATTCTATTTAAAGACACAGATTATATTTATTTATTTATATATCTACTATATATATTTGTACTATTTCAAAACACAGATATATTTGATGTAACTCTCACAAAATATCCAAAAGAGCTGCATTTCATATGTAGTTTAATGCTAAGGATGTCTAAATCATCTCAACTCACAGTCCTGTGGGGTTCTTCAAGTAATGAGATTTTCTCATTTGAAATTTAAACAGCACATAAATGATAAATGAACCTGCCCATTAAATGACTCAAAAATATATATCTATTTTTTTTAAATAAAAATTTTAAATTAAATATTTTTATTGCAGCCTTTTGAAATCCTCAGGGGCTCGCTAAAGACAGCAACACATTACAAATACTAATAATCACCAGATACCGTTATTGTAGGCAGCGCTGATGCCGGAGTAGACCAGACTCTGGTGGGGCAGACTGGGTGTGGTGATGGAGACCACTGGGGTGGACAGAGGCTGGCTGGACTGACTGCCGCTCAGCCTCTGGTTACTCTGAAAATAAACAGAAACAGCCACTCAGTTTATTCATTACAATTTGGCAGGTCTAAAATCTGTCTTCTCTCCCTCTGCTGCTTTTATTAGATTGTTGTTACACATAACAGTGATACAGTTGAACATAGCTTGTGATGCCCAATTTCAACCACATGATGTCACTGCACATTCATTTTCCCACGGAGTCTTTCCAGATAGGGTGTGTCTGAACTTGCTGGGGTTCAGCTGCCTGCTTTAAAAAGGCTGGACAGAGCACAAGGCTGTTGATGGATGCTGATGTTGTGCATGAATAAAAGTCAACCAGAAATTCAACAACCTGCCAGTGTCTTTAGTTAGGGTTAGGGTTAGGTTATCTCGAAATCTGAATCTGTAAATCCATTTTTAAAATAAAGACCTGATAGCCAATACTCAGTTTTTTGAAACACAGACGGCCAGGTTTGTAAAACTAGGGTTGAAATGAAAATACTTTTGATCCTCCAAATTATGTGGTTTAATTTTGAGTTATTTTGCAAGATTAAAGAAATAATTCAGCCAAAAATGAAAATTCAGTCATTATCTACTCACCCCCATGTCAATGGAAAGTCAGGTGAAGTTTCTTCCTCCACAAAACATTTCTGGAACTTCACAGTGAAACAACTTTGCAACATTCTCCTGAACAAATGACGAAGCTGGACACCCTTCAAGCTTGTGCAACCACTTCACACAAGGTGCACGCTAGCGCTTTTAGCTTAGCAGCTACGCTGAAGATTTGAGTTTAAAAAGGGTGTAAATAAAGTCTTTTCAAGTCAATTTGGGATCTCTGGGCTTCTGGAGATTTGGATTATGCTGAACTAGCTGTATGGAACCATTCTATGTTTGTTTTGGTGTTTATTTTACATATAAAACCAGATTCAAAACTTCTTCAGTTGTTAAAGAGAATGCCACAACGCTGTTTTGTTGTGAATCTCCAGAAATGTTTTGTGGACTGAGAAACTTCACTTGACTTTTCAATGGCATGAGCGTGAGTATATAAGGTTTTGTTGGCAGTAATGTTAAGGAATCGTAATCAGGCCTACGGCTACAAACTCCTTGCTAATTTACTTGATTTGAGTGTTTTAACAATTAATTTAAAAAAAACATTATATACCAGCAGTCAATTTATTCTTCCACTTGGTTTGGCACCCTTTATGTCTGGCTGGTAAAGCTGCTCGTAATTAAAACTAGTGGCTCCTTTAAGTCGACACATTTCTAACAGTAATTAGAAGTTTGGTGTTGTTCTTCTCAGGGTGTTGGCATTCCAGCTTGATAATGTCAGCAATGACATCACTCGGAATGACGTCATTCACTGCTAAACACACACACACACACACACACACACACAAAGAGTGGGTTATCCAACTGATACAGACCTAGAACTAACATGTCATCAAAGCTAACCCAGTGTGACTTGCATTGCACTTCCTTCCTCTTTCCCCGTTTTATCTGTGGTATTCATGTCACTTTAATATATAATATTTGATATAACATTCAAGTTCAAGCTAACATGCAGGCAGACCTGTTCAGTTCTTTATGGATGTTACTTTAAAGAAACTCAGTGAACAAATAAAAAGAATCTACAGTCTAAAAGAGTTGTTTTTGGCTGTTTGTGCACAACACACACACAGTACACAAAGCAAACTGCACACTTTCATGCATACTTATGCGACAAGTGAAAGACAGTTTGAGAAGGGTCAAACAGAGGAGCTGTTTTCTGACCACATGACAACTTCTTTTACTGCAGTGAATGAGACGCAGAACCAAATACTTGTTGTCATCGGAGCATCTGCTGGTCTAAACATGGTGGAAATATTAGCATGTTTATGGGCTTGTTGCATGTTTTAACTGCACGCCAGTTTCAACCCCAAAAAGCTGGTAACAAGCCCTGTTAGATGTCATGCATCTAATCACCCAAACTTCTTGTGCTGCGCACTTTCTGAAGGGCTCCTGCGTGCCACAGTTTGACATTTGACTAGAATATAACAGCATATTATTTTTGCATTTGAGTTTTAGAGGTACCATGTCTAAATCTGACTTCCACAGATAATCTGCTCTCCCTTTCCAACAAAGTGGATGAGGTGGTAGCCTGCTTGAAAAACCTTTTGGTACTTTGGATGGTACCCAAAGTCCTCCATAATATAAAAGATAATGCACAAGGCACCCTTGTGATTACCAGTGCTGACCTCAACTTTTGCAGTTTTGGCTTCACAATCTACCAAAACAATTTTTTAAATGTCACAGCCAGGGTTATAAAAGAAGGTCTCTTCTGTGAAAATCTTTAGGAGAGTTATCTGTCCACTGTCTTGAACAACAGGCTGCTATTGAGTGCTGTGAACAGCATCTTATTTTTACCGTTTTCCCTGTTTTTATACTCATACTATGTCTTTTTTTTTTTTAATGTGAAGCACTTTGTGCATGTAACTTCTTTGTTGTAAACCACTTTGAGCTGCATTTCTTGTATGAAATGTGCTATAAAGTAAATATATAAATAAAAAGGCATTATTGTTATCATTAACTGCAGGTAAAGCCACATCAGCCAATATGTAGATTTGTAGGATTAAAAAATAGTTTCATGTAAAGCTATAAAGTTTTTCTCTAATAACGCATAAATACTGAAATTAAAGAGGCAAGAAAAAGCAAAGGAAATCTTTTTATTAGGGACAGAATCGTACATGGACAGAAGGAATTGAAAAGCATATGTATAATGAAGGTTTCCAGAGTTTCTGACTACAGTATTATGATAAACAGGTCCCTGAATGGTCTGGCTCTTGCCATATAACCCATAGGCAAATCTGTCCTCCATTGTGATCTTGGTGTTATAGAAGAGCTAGCGGCAGAGAGGTGACGGTGAACCCGAGCAGAGCAGAGGAAAAGGTTAGCAGTAGGTTGTCAGTCTTGCAGTAAATGTACAGTGTAGTTTCCAGTGTGTCAGTGGCTGCAGTCCTTCCAGTATACTAGGTTGTAACACATCGTAATAGCACATTTTAGTGCCCTGACTGAGGCTTCAATGATTGTACTGATTGTATGAGATTAGTTTTTAATTCTCTAAGTGTCACACTGTTTACTAAAAAGAGATTAATGCTTTTAAAAAATGGGTTTGTCTATTTAAGTAAAATCCAAACCATGTTTTTTCACTTATGGCCTTGATGCTCTGGCCCTCAAAAAATTGCCAAAAGAATTGCATGTGCCCTTGCCCCTAAAATTACAAAATTCCAGGCCTGACTGAAAGCCTTAAGTCCTGTGTTTTTGTTTTAAGCCTGCGTTGTGCACAAGCAGCTTTGATATGCAATACTTTGAGAAACACAATTTCATAAGCTTGTTATAAAGTGGTAGCTGCTTATTGTTTTCGTGTTGTTCGCAACAACACACTTACCAGTGTTTGCATCATTCCTTTGGACTGAGGGATGACCACTCGGAGGTCTGTCTTGCGACTTGTAGGGACCACGCTGTTACCAGGAGGTGGAAGCGGAGGAGGAGGAGATTTGGGTGGTATGATCTTCCCCAAGCTGCTTCCACCAGGTGAACCCAAAAAACCGTTCACTGAACACAGAAATGTAGAAATATGAGGACACTTAAGAAATGATGGTGAGGAAAATCACAACTTTCCCTTCACAACTGACTGACTGACTGATGGAGAACATGAGACCTGCATTTGTGCACTCTGCTCAAATTTTAGCATGGGGTATTTTCAGAGCCTGTTACTGAATTTTCTTTTTAGTGAAAGGCACAATACACCTGAATGTAGAACTATTTGAAGATTTGGAATGTGCGTTAAAACAGGGGGGAGTTTATGAGGTTAGAATGGAGAAAGTATGGCTATGTATTATACAAGAGATAATAATGAATAATTGATCTTTTCTTGCTCTTGACATTACATAATGGCAGTGTTCATATGAGACCCGCTCTTCTGGGAGGGAGAGCACGAAGATGACAGTGAGGATAGTCTGTAAGGAGGACTGTTTGTAGCAAACATTGAACATCCAACAGTAAAGATAAATATAACTGACATAAACCAGTAAAAAAAATTAGGCTACAATAAGGCACAGAATCCTCAACTGGCTTTTAAGGTGAAACCTTTTAAATGTTCTTGTTATGTGAAGTAGACTTTAATTTGACAATAAGATATAAGCAACACAAACTGCTTTCAAAAGCATCTACAGAACTTCCTGTAGTATAGCAGCTTACTCAAATGTTTGGTTGAAACATGATACATTTACAGAGCAGACAGTGGTTTCCATCCTGGGGACTGTGGCCCCCACAAGGGATCACAAACTAAAAGTCATAAATGTCTGGACAGAAACTAGGCAACCATTAAATTATGTTCAGTTTTTATTTCCTCTCATCCTTATGCCTGGTCCTGTGTTTTCCCAGCAGAATATTGCACTTTAGTGAGATGATCAATGTTATTAATTTCAATTGTCAGTGGTTTTAATGTTGTGGCTGATCGGTGTTTATACACATTTACAAATTTGTCTGCATATTTACAGATCTCATTACACTTGCAAATATGAATGCAGATTAGTAGATACTTTTTACACATTTGCAGATTCCTGTACATATTCACAAATCTCAATACGCATTTAGAGATTGTGTTACACATTTACAAATCTGATTACGCACACACGGACTGAGATACAGTTACACAACTCTCCACTCACATTTGCAAATAGTTTAGCAACAATAATGGCCCCATAGTACAGCACCCATCTGCAATCTGCAACCTGCTGCAGATTGCAAATAATGAGCAAATTGTGACTTTTTTGAGTTTTTGGGAGGAGATATACATACACAGAAAGTGTGGTTTGGTGAAAGTTCTTTATTTACTAAAGTCAACAAAATTTGGAAATCTCTGTTGTGTGTGACCTTTCTTAGCTGCAACCAGCAGCTCTATAGCTCGCTTTGTTGGTTGGTCGGTCCACAAAAATTTTACTACCCTTTGGCGGCCACAGTTTTCGTCCTAGGAGGGTGGAATTTGTCATGGAGGTCAAGTCTGTGTATGTCTTTGTGTTCATGTGAACTGGCTAAAAGGGGATATGGTAATGGGTGTGGCCTGTCACAAAAAGGCGCATAACCTCCAAATGGTTTCCCAGACTTGCACATGATATTGTGGAAAGGTTTTGTCTTGAGCCAAAGGACAGCTGATAACTGTTCATTCCAATTGGCAAAAAAGGGGATGTAACAGTGGGAGTGGCCTATAACAAAAAGGTGCATAACTTCTAAAGGCAGTTTTATAGTGATCTTTTTAAAGGAGGGAAAAGGAGAGAGGTTACAGGTAAAGCCCAATCAGGGAGGATGTTGGGTACAAAGAGTGCGTATTCCAGTGATAAGGATTTTCCTAGTTGTATTTATACTTTTAATTATTTAGACATTTCACAGAGAGACTTGAAGATTAGTAAAATAGTGAACTAAACTTCCTCGATGACAAAGTTTTGAGACAACCAATAGTAATGTGAAAGGTCAGATTGCCCATGTTAGTTTCTGTGCCCCTCAAATCATGATTGATAAAGATTTATTATTTTTCGCCACTGTAGTTTCACCCTGTGCTAGTAACACACTGGTAATGGAGGATTTTCCAGAAATAAATTATAAAGTCATATATGGAAAAATCACACATTCATGTAAAAACAAAATATGACAAAAATTAATTTACTTTAACTTTTTAATAAATATTTCTTACTAAATAATTGCGTTATGTGTACAACTTCCTTAGTCCACAATAATTTGAATTAGACGTTTATGTATTATGGTGGTGGTGTGGCTCTGGGGTACAGTTTGTATGACTCCTTAGAGATACATACCGACTGGTCCAGACCCATTTTGCAGAGCCAAATCAGAACTGCACTGCAGTCCACCTGCGGTTAAACACACACATTCACACTGTCATTTGATTTCCCAGTAACCACTATTATGTATCAAACATAACTGATTTTGCTGTTCAACAGAATTTGTGTGCTGGTCTTTGTTTTCTCCTAATCGTCATCAGTCCTATTTACCTGGCAGAGTCGCTGGTCCTCCCGAAATTCTACGTCCCAATTAAAACAAAAAGTGAACCTCTACATTTACATGCACAAAATGTTGTGTTTCCTAGGATTGACTGTAATCATCTGTGTACACACAGTGAGTTACCAAAGAGTAAGACAAATATCTTATTCTCTTTCTTCCCTCCTGAATTATAAAGCACACACACACGCACACACCTGTGTTTCCAGTGCTGGGAGGTCTTTGTGGAGAATTTATGTTTCTGTGAAGGTGTGTGTGAGGCGAGGAGAGGATCCCACTGTCAGCCAGTGCTGCTGTGGCTGCAGCTAGAGCTTGGGAGGTCGCTCCTCCTCCTCCTTCTCCTCCTCCTCCTCCTGCACCAGAGCTGTACGACATGCTGCCTGGTGCTACATGCATGAAGGACTGCTGTGGAAGGCCTGTGGACTGTAGAGAGAGTGACAGATAGAGAAAAGTCAACATGAGCTTGGTCAATATCAGAATAAAATACTTGTTATCAGACACAATCTGTTGACTCCTGCAGAGGAAATGTGGGCAGGAAAAGTCAATGGGTTACAGTCTCTTAACAGGTAACAGACATTATTTAGCAAGGCTTTGATCTGCATCAACAGAGGTGTTCAGTGGCATACTGAGTCTACATAACTATCAATGTGAAGAATAATGGAGCTGATGGAAAAATAAAACTAATAATAATACTAAACTACAATCTAACTTACAATTTTATGACTCTTCATCATGTTGTCAAACTCTTCATTAATTTTCTTGTATTTGTCCTCAGTATTGGGGGTCAGGACGTAGGAGGCATCAGCGTCGGGGCTGTCGCAGCCTCTGTGCTCCTTCTTGTTCAGGGCCTGTGGGTGAAATAAACACGGGGGGCAGGCACTGAGTTTAGAAATACTGATAAAAGCATTGGTAACAAGTAAAAATTGCAACAACATCAACTGATCTTTGGCACAGTTTGCAGTCGCCTGTAATAGACATTCATAATAAAGCTACATTGCTTTTGTAAGGTGACTACTAAGAGCCTGGAGTACTTCATATATCATAATAAACCAGTATGTTAAAAAGGATTAACACATCAATTAGATTTTTTTTTTTTAGGATTTCCTCCTGTTCAAAAAGTCCTTCATTAGAGGCCACAATGTCTACAATACAATTTACAGAGCACATCAGAAAACAAGCTGAGACTGATCAGTTTAAACTTAAAACATATTAGTAATAATATGTTTAATTAATTAATAATTATTCCAATTTCTCCATTGTGTGAAATGGAGCGGGTGTTGTACCTGGCCGTTGTGGTGAAGAGCTTGCTGAGTCGGAAGGCAAAGCTCTCAATTTACCAGTCGATCTACGTTCCAACCCTCACCTATGGCCATGAGCTTTGGGTAGTGGACCAAAAGAATAAAATCGTGGATACAAGCGGCCAAAATGAATTTCCTCCGTAGGGTGGTTGGGCTCAGTTTTAGAGATAGGGTGAGGAGTTCGGACATCCGGAGGGAGCTCAGAGTAGAGCTGCTGCTCCTTCGCGTCAAAAGGAGCCAACTGAGGTGGTTCGGGCATCTGATTAGGATGCCTCCTGAACGCCTCCCTTTGGAGGTCTTCCAGGCACATCCAAATGGGAACGCCTCAGGATGCCCCAGGAGGAGCTGGAAAGTGTTGCTGGGGAGAAGGATGTCTGAAATACCCTGCTTAGCCTGCTGCCACCACTGGATAAGCAGAAGATAATGGATGGATAGATGCATGGATTTGTCCAATTTGTGCTGAGGTATTGCAGAACACAGGATGTGTATGGTTCTGGTTGCTCCTCATCTAATATATGGTTAAAGAGCAGGAAGGACAACCAACAACTGACATGACTAAAAAGCAGATCTGATTCTCAAGCGGTTCACAGTATACAAATACTTCCCTAGCACTGAGGCCATACTTACAAATCTGCAACATGATAAAAGCTTGAAAAAAGAGAGTTGGTAATCATAATTTTAGCCACTGTAACAGCAGGACTTTAGGAAGTCTGTAAATCTGCCTGTCAGTCAGTCCAGCACTTTGCTCCAGACTGAAATATCTTAACTATTAGATGGATTGCTGTGAAGTTGATTACAGGCAATTATTGTCCATAGAGGACACGATATCTTCATGTGACACCACCAGCAGGTCAAACCTTCACCAATTCAGTGAAATATTGGCACAACATTTTGTGTGCCACCGTATGGTTCTTATTTGTGGTTTTGAGAGAAATGTCTCCACAACTATTGAATGGATTGCCATGGAATCTGGTTTATACATTAATGTTCTCCACAGGATGAATTGTAATAACTTTGGGGATCCTCTGACTCCTAATCTAGTGCCATTATCAGGTGAAAATTTTAATTTGTACAATACTTGATCAAAAAAAAAGTAGGACTAGAACAGCACTCCAATTTAAAGGTTTGATATTGCAACTGTTACATTGGAGTACTGTATTAGTCCTCTTTTTTGATTATTCACTACATTTAGGATCCAGCACCCAGACTTTATATCTTATTGTGAGTTGAGTGTGTTGTCTCGTATTTTGACAATACTTGATCAACAGATACATGTGTAACTAATGACAGCATCTGGACTTTAGCATTTAACCTAAGTACGCCCTAACAGAGCCACTACCATGGATGTAGTCACTATGCTGCGTCCAAACGGGAGCTGTTTCAGCTGCATTTTTCAGTCATCCATCTCACCTGCATCTTGGCAGATCCGATATACCTCTATTTTAATCAATCCATACAGGCCTTGTAACAGCTCATGTTTTACTTTCACTATGTAAACACTTTAAGGTGGAAATAGACAACTTTCCTCGTAACAGCGTTATGTCCGGTCCATACAGGAGGCGTGTGCAGCACATATGTGTTGCAGAACATCTTGCTTTTCAACGGTGTTAGC
Source organism: Hollardia meadi (assembly GCA_037974645.1). Taxonomy (NCBI): domain Eukaryota; kingdom Metazoa; phylum Chordata; class Actinopteri; order Tetraodontiformes; family Triacanthodidae; genus Hollardia; species Hollardia meadi. The sequence goes on along the minus strand of JBBPCS010008185.1, from coordinate 7,827 downwards.
AACATGACTACTTCTAGCAGCCTGGCTACTGTCCAAACAAAAAGCAAGCATAAGCATTTCAATTGGACTTAGAAACTCTGGTCTCAGTGCTATGATAAAGGCAGAGTAAAAACCCAGCTGTATTAATAAGTAGACAGGTTTTTAACCCTCCCAAGTCTCGGTGGTAAGGGGAAACACATATCGATGGGGGAACAGATTTCAATACCACACTGGAGCGCTTTCGATTGAGTGAATTCCTGTCCGTTCCCTCTTGTGTAACCTCGGTTTTTATCACTCTCCTTCGCCTTCTTTGCCTTCTCCAACTTTGCCTTTGTTAGTTTCCACAGTTATTCCATTTGTTCCACTGTTATAGTATAAACATAGTATATAGTATATAGAATAGTAACCAGGGAGAACAATACCCCTTCGTGTTGTGGTTCCACAATGGCTGACATTGTATCTTGGTGCCATAAATGGAGCTTTCATTTTTCTGCAAAAAATCCAGCCTGGTGGCAGCATGAAGAGCATAGTGAAAGCAAAGCTTCCAGGGAACCAATCTAAAAGCAATATATTTATTTCATAATGATAGGTTAAAGCAAATATGTTGTCTAATACCTGTGTAAGTCTTTTTTCTTCCTTTTTAAACACATAACTAAAGTGTTTGTTGGGTTTGAGTGCTGCTTAAATGCAGGTGACCAATCCAATCAATCCAAATTTATAAAGCACACTTACACAACAACAAAAGTTGACCAATGTTCTTTACAAAATAAAACTGCAAAACTATGAAACAACACAATAAAAACAGTGTTGTTTGAACAATAAATACTGTCTAGGCCTCTCTAGTTTAGTTTAGTGATCTGAGGTCAGTCATACTGGATATTCTGTGAATCATAATAATTATGTTTTGCATGAACAGTAGCTGAGCTGCTGCATTCATGCTTTATCCACGTTATCTGCCTGTACAGAGCGTACATTATTCTACTCGAGTGTCTGAGAGCTTGTTTGCCTTAATGAGCTTTGAAGCAGTCTGACAGATAAAAAAAATAGTCTGTCTAGTACAGTCATCTTCCTCTAGAGACGTGCTGCTTCACATCGCAGACTTACTCATCTCCATTCACACCAGCCTTTTAAGCACAATGGACTGGAATAAGCAGATATTTTTATAGCAAACCTTAAACAACTCTGGGGTTGGTGTTTATGGTGGTATAGGGTTATAGACAAGTAAATAAAAGGCAGTTGGCTAATGCATCCCTGAACACCACAGTGATATAGCTGTCAAAATAGATTCATAAGCACTAACTCTTCAGTATGTAGAGGATCATATTACTGTTAGCAGTACAGGAAAGAAAATGCTGCTTTGAGGAAGAAAGAATGTGATCTCAACATCAGCTCAGATTCCAATTATATAGAGGTGTGTATGTTTAATTCACCATTAACTGCAATTAAAATTATAGAGTTATCGTTTTTGCTACAGATACAAATGTGCACACTTAAAGAATATGGAAACAGGATGTGGAACTGAAACTTGTGATATTAACAGAACCAGAAACCTCTCTCTGTTCAGGATAGCAGGTTTATGTGGAACTTCATACCACAATGGTTTTGATATACTGTAAGTTAAGAAATTATCATATCGATATATATGAAGAGATTCATGATAATATGAGAAACCTTACAATGCTACTTATCATCTTTACTTTCATTTAACAGCTTGTTGCTTCCTCTAATAACATGTGTACATCCTTGCATCAATACCCTGCTTTGGGTTTAATGATTTCTAATTCCTGTTGTAAAACATAAGAGAAATGTGTCTTTATATTGGTCTTTAGTTTTTAAACATAAATGTATTGTACATTGTGTTTTGTAGCATACTGTTGATAGATTTAAAGACAATACATACATTGGTAAGTTTAGATAAGTTAATAAGTGAAGTGGGGACATATCCAAGTATCCAAAACTGGAGAGTGAATATTAAAAGAAAAATCCAAAATTTACTTTCCATTCAGCTCTGTTTGGTCTTAACCAAAACCAAAATTTCCTGAGGGAAATATCTGCCTCTATAGCTGGTAATTGCTCAACTATGCTAGCTATTGTAACTTTGCATATCTGTCTTTTGGTGCTGGGCAGGTAGTGTTCAGTGGGCTTTTAGGCAGTGTTCAGTTTTTTGGCATATCCAAATTGTATCCAGATTTATTTTACAAAGTGTGGGCAGCACAATTCCACATGAAATGCTATTTTTGCAAATTGAATCGAACCCTCATTAGGAGATAGTTTGAAAATGTGCATAGTGCATATGCCTCAAGCTCCAGGTGATGAGAATCAGGTGTGTGGATTGAGAAGTAAACAGCCTTTTAACCGTGTCAATGTGGCAGCGTGTTAAGCATGTTGGAGTTTAAAAATGGCTGAATGGAAACATCTTGTTGACTGAATATGGGCAATGATGTTATCTACGCTATCTATGCTGCGGTGAGCATGTGTATGCTGAAGTGTTAATGAATGCATAACCACATCTAAAGATTTACATCGCAATGGACATCGGTTTGTTTGTAGAACACAGATCCAGAACAAGTTCACCCGTTGGCCCTCAGTGGCTTGTAGTATATTAGTTTTGTTGAAAGTCACTACAGCTGATGAGAGAGAAACAAAGTTTCATCACTACAAGCAACATCTTTAACATTACACATAATTATGTGATCTAATGTTAGAAAACATTAATTATAGCAGCTTTAAGGTCCAAAAAAGTAAAATGCACATTAAAAAACATTTTGTGATGTCACATTTCAAATATAAAAATTCTAATGCATCATATCCAAAAATTTATTTCCCATTGTGGAAGCCAAGCAAGGAATTGGCATTGTTCAGGTGGTTTAGAAAGATTAGGTTCTTTGGCAGAGGAGTCACTGTAAAATAAAAAATCAAATCATACTGACATCATGCGAGTCTGGATGATGACATCACTTCTCTGGTACCCATCATCTCATCTCTGCAGCTCATTATATTACACATCATAGCATGAAAAGGACGGACTGACGGACCATCACGCCAGCCAGATGGCTGTCTGTCCACCAAATGTCATCTGCATTCCCAGACACTGGTAGTTACTAGGAGCTTTAAGCACACACTCGCAAGTCTATTTTCACCACAGGCTTGAAACTACATTCTAACAACTGGTGATCACTTAAGAAGTCACATGCTCACTTCCTGCTTAATGCAGTGGCCGGTAATTTCCACAATCAAGCTGGCCAGTTAAAATTTTGGCATTCTGTATAATTGTGTACCTCTTCCATGGTACACAAGGGTATATTATGCGAGTGACCATGTAGCAGTGGCAGGAAATATTTATTAGTATTATCCATCACTGATTACAAAATTGTGTAAATTACAAATAACATGGACCTGACACTTATGGTAAAGGAAAAGAACAATGTAAAACACTTTACACGTTTACATACTTGCAAAACTCCTCCAAAAACTTTATCTCTATCATCATCAACGATTATTTGTAAAAGTACTGTGCATTCTTTTCACCTTTCATATGCCAATGGCTAGGTGGTGTTCCGATTTCATACTGTTTAACATTCACTACTTTTTCCTTACAACTGTCCAGTGAGAGCAAAGGTCCTCCTCCTGATACATTAAACTGCTGCATCAGGTTTTATTACAACAAGGTTACCACAGGGAAGTACTGTGATACATAACCTGTATTGAGATGTCACATAAAAGTTTGCAAACATTTGAAAGATTCTGTAGAAACCTGTGAAATACCTGCATGTGAAGGTGTATGTAAGCCCTGCAAGTACATCATAAATATTACAGTACAATGACACAACTCCACAGCAAAATGCAGCATTCCCACAGTGATAGATAGATATAATGACTGAGCAATCATTATTAATGATGTGAGGGGAAAGGAGCTAAATAATGACAGATGGAAAGGTTTTTTATTTGCTCATCATCAGGAGTTTGTTACTCTTCAATCATTCCCTGATTCAGATGTAAACTCTGCTTGACCTTACTGACAGCTGTTACCATCATCATGTGATCATTCCAGCTTCTTGTCACACCATGCTCAGGTAGCTTTTATGGTTTATCTTTAAATAAGGGGGAGTTCCAGCTTCCATGAAAGAAACTGTTTTCTTTAGAGAATGGACAGTGGACAGTGTGAGGGCATAGAGGGACACAGAGTAGACCCAGGATTTGGTCCAACAGGCTATATGTAGCTCCCACAGATGCTGGTTTAAACCACTACATCATGTCTGGGCACTGACAGCTATCTTAAAGTGTCTGTGAGAGGATCTGAGGGTGTGTGTCTCCTTATCATCTCAAATGTCAAAGTGGGCTTTAGTGGATATCCAGAGGCATGTGGATCGTTCCCATCACGAGGCACAAGATGCAACGTTAAGCATCTTAACATGTGAGGTTGATGTCTTGTTGCTGTTGGGGCTGCATCAAAGATAAAATAAAGCCCCTCCCTATTTCCCAGGAGTGAGTCTTTTCCAGTGGGCTGATTGCCTTATAGGCTAAGAATAGGGCAGGCACAGGAGTGTTTGAGATGTGATTTGACACATCTCTGTCAAATAAGCCCAGCTCACACACTTTTCAAAGGCCAGTCCACACGGTTTCAGAAACAGATTGTTTTCTTATGAGGCATCCTATCATACTTGACTTGAACTAAACCAAATCTGCTGTATGCCACAGTGTCACTTTTCAGTGTATTGTAGTTTTCACTTTCTGTTATTGTTCTCATTCATCCCTGGGTTCTGCGGGCTGGAATTACTGCACTGCATACTCTATTGTTGTTGAAATTCAACTCTGCTGCACACACACCTGTCTCATTATTATGACAAAGGTAATCTGTCAGTGAGATTAGCTGACCAGTCAGGACTTTGCAGTTGTTTTAGCTGGCAGACCGTCATCATCCACCTTCATTTTAGGTTGACATAACACTTTAATCTCCTCCATATGGAAACAGATCTGTAGAAAGTTTCAAAGGCTTATTGTTTGAAGTTAAAAATGAAATTAAAATTCAGTTTTGCTAAGAAATCAGTATCCATAACGTTTATGCCATGTCATGATTCAAACCACCTGTAAGGAGTGCTGAGGTTACAGGACTATATATAACATTTTGATATTCTGGTTATCTGCCATCATCATAAGTGGACCCATGAAAGGGAGACAGCTAAAGCTAAACTTTTAATTATGTGGGACAATCACAACACTGAGTGTGAAGTGACACGAATGATGCTTTGTGGGACGCAGTGCAACAATGGTAAGCTAAGCTAACTTGCTTCCACTTTCTGCAACCTAGTTAGCCTATCAAGCTCGATTTATTTTCCGAGTGGAATACAAACTTAACAACAGACAACAAAGAGACAGACAGCATAAGGGAACAGTTCAATGTTGGCCTTCTTGCCAAGAGTGAGAAAAAAACTGTTTATTGTTGCCAAATATTTTCAATGAAAAGTAGCTAAAGTCTGCTTGAAAAGTCACCAGATGTTGCTAGATGGCATATGCTCATTTACAATTTAAACTACTATAATCTCATCAATATGCACCTAAATCTACCTCTATTTTTTTTTTTAAAAACAAACTTTTATGAAAACTATTGTACAGTCTTTGGAACTGAATGAACAGAGAGCACCCAGGCAGTGGAATAAACTCACTCTTACAAACCCTGCTTATTTGGAGGGAAATTTAATCTATCATGCTTTGAAAGTGAAAAGAAAGTAATAATGCCAATGAGATGATATACAGTACATGAGTAGTAGTTCCACCAAGCAGATGGTACAGTCTAGTTCAGTACATTACACATGAGTATGGTAATTTTTGCATTTCCATTGCCAAAATTTGTTAAAGTCTCCTCTGTTGTTTCCCAGCTGCTGGAAAAGTGAAAGGGGTTAACCCCGAAGCCCTGTCTACATAACAGTACTGCAGCGATGGAAGAGGAAACACTAAACAGATCTAGGGTTTACATTACAAGTTTAACATTAATTATGGACTACATATGGTTCCCAAAGGTACTATACTGAAAGCACTTTGGTGGAAACACGGCTTTAAACTACCAAAAGAGTAGAGAGATAGAGTCTATGCTGGAAGTGTAAATACTCGTGTGCAGATTGTGTGACAAAGTAATGCAAGAGCTGTTTGTGTATTTGTGACATTGAGATAATCATCAGCAGTTGAGTTTCATCAAAAAACAACAATGAATCCAAACAAGCTTTCTCCCTCCCTACTTGGGAAGTCTATTCCAGCCTGGGGGTATTATTTCACACATAATCAAATTTCATGCTTAATGTTGCAAATGGACTGACCAATATGTAAAAGATCAACCTTACTTTCCAGGTTTTGTTTTAACTAGCTTGTCTGTCTGCGTGACATTTGTGGGGAAAAAACAAATAAGGGCTCAAAGCAGGCAAATCAAGCCTGGCTAATAGCTTACCAAGCTGACACAGGTGTCTGCTTATGGTTTACAGCAGGAAAATAGACGCCATTACGCTATTTAGAATCTTTATGGGCACTATTAATGATGCATATGAACAACCTCTACCACTATCACTACATCAAAGAGGATTAAGCATTCAACAGTCGCGGTCTTTGGAGAGGCTTTACTGTTTCACATGCATGTTCCTGTTCATCCCCAAGCCTGCAGTGAACTTGTTTCTCTTTTCTTTACAGTCCTATAACAGTCGAATTTCCCTTCAGAACCAATGTCAGGGTGTATTCACATTTGTAGTTCAGTTCATTTTGTCCAGACCAAGGGGAAAAAATAACATTGTTGCATTTTAGTTCTAGTCCAGTAACTGTTAACATAGATTTTTTTTTTTTTACAAATGAACCAAGAAACATGAAGTTATACAGACTGACATGTAATTCGTTATTTGGACAGTTTTGGCGATTGCCAATCTACATCATCATTGCATCATCAGGACCCACATAGGGAAATCAAGCTCAGGTGACTGACAGAAATGCTTCAGATGTTATGTTCTTTGGTGTCAAAAGGAGCTCATGAAGAAATAACTGATTATAAACATTATTAGTATTATTGGACTGCAAATTGGCCACATGTTAGAACAGCCAACAGGTAGAAACAAGAGGAAAAAACAAGGCATCTTGTACAGTAATAATTCGGGTTATATTACTGAAGGCTCACTTTTTAATGGATATTGTAGTTTAGCAGTTGCCGCTTTTCTTCTAATGTAAATATGTGTTACCATGATTACAAAACAATTTGCATAAATATATCCATAACTTATGCAGATCAATTATAAGATCGCTTCCTGAACAGTTTTCATGATCTGTAGATGGATTCATTAGTTTTGCCTTTGAAATTGAGCTAAAATTACATATGTACCATCACAAAATACTGGTGGTTGGCCCATTTGCTTTAGACACACAAACAAACCGCTACAGGATTCGATTGGAAATGAGTCCAGACAACATCTTCTTGGTGATCTCGGCCTACTTGTTTTGTCCCGCATTGTTGTGTTCACATATGCTCAAACGAACCAATTCTTAGGGTGGAAACGATCCCAGTTTTGAAACCACTGATTCACACAAGCCATGTGTGAATGCTCTCTTAGATTTACTTAAGAAGGTTGAGACTCTGCAATTTTAGTAAGATAGAGGACACTGAGAGAAGACAGGACTGGACTGTCCTGAAACAAACTCGAATGCTGAGTTGAACTTCTGCCTCTGAAAGGGAGAGAAAGCCTTTTGAAAATAAACAGTTACTTTGGGAGGTTAAGCTTCCTTTCAAGTTGACAGTTTGCAGCACTAAGTGTGTGTGTGTGTGTGTGTGTGTGTGTGTGTGTGTGTGTGTGTGTGTGTGTGTGTGTGTGTGTGTGTGTG
>JBBPCS010008148.1:0-32013 GCA_037974645.1 Hollardia meadi | reverse complement strand
GTATGCAAGCACCTGTGCATTTGCTATTTATAGCTGCAGCTCTTATCTGAACACACACACACACACACACACACACATGGTCATGAATGGCCCTTATGTCATCAGCTCCATCGACGTCCTTCACTCTCACCTCCTTCTTATTTTACTCCCTTACCCGTCTGTCTTATTTTCACCCCTGCTCTGTCTTCTTCACTCTCTCCGCCACATCTGTCTCCAGTGACCCAGGAGATCAAACAGGAAGGAAATACCAAAGAAGAAAAAAAAACAAAAAAACTGCAGTCAGAAGGGTGCACATGCATGAGAACAGAGAGCGGTGGCCACAGCGCACAGGAGGGGAAATCTACAAGGAGCCATGTGGGATGTAATTCTCACTTTACTCGCACGCACATATGAATTCAAACTGCAGTAGTAAAACAATGTAATGGGAGAATATCACCTCAGACTTCATATTAGAAAACACAAGGATATGTTGTGATTCTCTGCTTTTTTATAGCACAGTGTCACAATAAAGAACACTGATGTAACACTTTCAACATTTCTCTGGGCGACAAATTAAAGGAGAGCGCAATCCAACCAGAATATATCGAAGAATATCCTGTTCTCATAAGGCTCATAACTTTATTAAACTATCTCGTTCTAACAGGATTTGAAGATGTTAAGGTATAAAGTTGTAAAAAAGAAAAAAAGAAAAAAGAAGGTTGTTATATATCAAAGGTTCTTTAAGGATGGAATTAAATGGAGTATCGTGTTGCGATAACCATGAAATATACGTACGTCCTGTTCTGAAGCAATAAAAAGATAAACTAGACTATACTGATGCTGGGATACTTACAGTGTATTGATGCATCGTGCGTCTTCGCGCAAGTATTGAAGTATCTTGTTCTAAAGGAATTCGTGTTCTGAAAAAGGCTGCGGTATATAAAAGCATTGTTTTAATGCATCTTGCACATATTCAAGTATGTTGTTCTGAAAGGCTGGAATATATCAAACGAATCGTGTTCCCGTACGGCTGCGATATATTCAAGTATCTTGTTTTCAGTAAGTTTGGAACACAGTTAAAGTTTCCTTTACAGCCCAAAGACTAAACTGACTAGACATGACTAAATGTTTATGGTAATTAGTATTAGAAAATAGTAGAAATTGGCATAGATGACATAGTTTTACAGAAATTATATTAATTATATCCATTTTTGCTTTGAGGACATCACATTGTTCACTGACATGCATTCACTGCCGCGTTATACCTGAAGATCCAGATGATCGTTATTCCACAGCTGGAGGTGTGCAAAAGAGATGTGATCATATAAATTCAGTACGTTCACAAGTTTAACACAGACTGAGAATACTTAATATTCTGCTTGTTTTTGAAATGGATTTTGATTTAACATGGACGTTGGGGATTTTACAGAAAACCTACATGTGCCTCACCAATGAAATACATGTTCGCCTGATTGAACTGCTCTGATACATTGCTGTTTTTCCCAATAGTGTGTTTAGAGCATTTAATACAAAAGATTATGTCAGAGCTTCTAACAATGGTGGCTATGAGGTAGTTGGTTCTTCCTGTATGGGTAAGATTTCTGTGCAGTTTATTTCTCCTGGTCTGAATGGCTTGTGTTGGCCAGCAGCAGCAGCCTTCACTTGGACTTAAATGTAATAGGAAAATGTGCCGCCTATCTTGCACCGTCCAAGTAAAACCAAGCGTTTAGATGATCAAACGGCAGCGGGCCGAGGAAATTCCTGGAAACATTTTTCCACCAACTTAAAATAAGCTGTCACAACGCAGTTTGGTCCAAAAACAGCACGCGGTGGTGTTTTTTACAAGACATGCTACGCATTTATCGACTGATTTGAACACAAGAGGTAGTTTCGGCCTTGAACTCAGATGATAACATGGAATAGTGGATGGCAATGATGAGGATGCACTTAATCATTTATCATACCTATTGCAATAAACACATAAAGTAAAGACAATCCAATTGCCAGAATCGATTTTGGCACAGTGTATTTCGGCAAACCAGAGATCATACTGAAACTGAATATTTGATATGTTGACATTTAATTGTGTTGTGACAACGCTGTGCTTGGGGTCTGGTTAGGTTTAGGCATGAAGAACACTTGGTTAGGGTTAGGAACAGAGCATGTTGCCACAAACACGGTTGGAAACCAGTGGTTGCTTAAATGACCCGATCGGTTGGTTGGTTCGAACGGTCTCAAACAGTTGCCTCTTGCTCGGCATCTGTCACACCAAGGCGTCTCTGATGAGGAAATTAGTTGGTGACTGGGCTGGTAAAGAAGCCTCTCATGGGTATTAATGAGAAGTGGGCCAGGGGGTATTTATGTCTTTACATAGAGATTAGTTAGTGGGATTATAACTGCCCCTGTTGACCTTGTGATTTTGCCCAAGAGAGTTGTAAAACAAAAGTCAACACACACAGTTCTTTTGTTTTCTGTCTTCTGATACCTCGCTCTTCCACCCATGTCATCATTTTCTCATTTCTTATCCGGCTTTCCCTTTCTCTTTTTTCCTCACCCGCCTCTTCCTTTGTTTCAACTTTCCTAATCACGCTGCCACATGTTCACTGTTCTTTCACGCGGGCGAGCCTCTTTGGATCTCGAGATTTGCGGTATAAAACCATCCAAGGTCTCCGATAAAAACGATGACACGAGCCGACTCCGTAAACGGCTGCCCTTCTCTGTAGCCTAAGGTCTCCAAAGCAATAAGAGAGTCTTTCATTTGTGACGAACATTCAGCTGGAGCTATTCAGAATCATTTAAGTGCACTGTGCTGACGCAGAAGTGTGAACAGTTTGATATTTCTTTAAAGGATGAGGGTGACTTGGGATAAAAGAAAAGTTTAAAGTAGAGGGGTCAAGGCAGAGCTACAACTATTTGAAAAGGTTTTTCTCTGTTCATACATAAAAGACTGTTAAAAACAGCCTGCTGGTGTGTTAGTTTGGAATCTTTGGATTTTTTTTTTTTTTTTTGCATAAAATACCAATTTAAATCCATTATATGCAGTTGAAGGGAAGGAATTATTTTGGTTTATACAGAATAAATATATTATAAAGGAGCTTCTACCAACAAATAGACTACACATATTATCAAAGGGCTTCATAGGACCACATTAGATAGAAAATAAGGATGACTTCCCCCAAATGGCCGCAAAAAAACTTGTTTACTAGAAAGAAAATGCCTTAGGAAGGATCACAAAAAAGGAAAATCCTTTGCAGACCAAGTTGGCTGCAGGACGAAACAGCAAATCATTGATACAATCGGAGAGCATGCAGAACGGACACATTAATGCATTCTTCAGAAAATCCCACCAAAAGCCAATGGAACAAACCTGATACATCCTCCTATCCCTAAAAGAGTTGGTTTTTTGGCCACTCAATTTGGCTAAAAATCTAGGATGCATGAGCCGCAAGCATTTGCCGTCATAACAGATGGTTGTTCTACGTAACAGCGCGGGACAATTGTAAGTATCGGATCTTCAGCTCTATAAATCCTTAATTATTATGACATCCTTCCATAATTCCACCTTCCATCCATTTATTTCAATCCCGGACACATTAAGCCTATCCCAGCCCTAAATCCCCATCTGGATCCCACAAATCTACGTCCAACCTCATGTTTAATGACGTCATACAGCAGGAAAGCCATTCCAGCACTCCCGCTTTTTGTTCAGGCAGCACATCCTCACTTGGCAGGTAAAAGCTTTCATTGCAAAGCACTCGAGGCGGTTTCCATTTCATAAAAGAATACGCAAAAAAGTTCACTGTTGTTCGTTGATCAATACTTAAAGGCTACATCTCATAAAATTATACTTTTTCTTCCACAGTAAAGAGCTTCTGGACAGTTTAACTCGAGAATTAAATTAAAAGTCGACATTCAGTGAAAGTGGTGAAACATTTAGTCAAACATTAAGTCAAAGTTTGAAATAAAACGCTCTCCTAAGCACTGCTTTCACAGCATGTCCATGTTTTTTTTGTTGTTTTACTGCAGGCAATGAATTGTTTCTGACTCACAAAAGCAACAAAGAAGTCAAGATCCTCTGGTAACATGTTGTATAAAACCCATCTATAGTGTGTTATGGGGGCATTCATAGCACATAGCACACACTCAGATGATTGTTGAGGTGCTTATAGGGGAAACCCTGGGTCCTGGTATTCATGTGGAAACCCACCCAAACATTGTTTCAGACAAAGTAAAACCCCTCATGGTAACAGCACTCCCCGATGGCATCCATGCATCAGCACGTCCCATGTGGCTCAATCAGATTTGGATCTGGGGCATTTTGAGGCCAGGTGGACACCTTAAGCTGTTTGTCACGTTCTGGCTGTTCCTGAGCAGGTTCTGAGGTGTGGCAGCACACATTGTCCTGCTGGGGGACCGATGTCATCGGGGTGTGCCGGTGCCATGGGGGGGAGGTGTGTGCTTGATCTGCAAGGGTTCGTGTGAGTTGGCATCCACATGAATGCCAGGATCCAGGGTTTCCCAGCAGAATGTTGCACTGTAGTGAGATGATCAATGTTATTCATTTCAGTGGTTTTAATGTCGTGGCTGGTCGGTGTAGGTGTGTTCTTCATAGAGAGTGTTACCTCCTCTTCTTTTAAGGGAACACACAAGGCACGAGGGACTTTAAGGATCACTTTTGTTTTCTACTCATTTAAGATTCAGCCTTCTTGAGGCAGTCCCAGCTGGCAAATTCCTGATTTACATGCACACGGGTAACGAGAACGATGTAATCAAACTCAAGAAGCCTCTGTATTTATCTCTATTTTCCATTTGGAGAGAGAGGAGCAACACGGCAGCGAGTGACTCGCAGTTGATTAGGTTTGTCTACCGCCAACCCACCGGTTAAAGCTCCGAACCAAGATCGGTGAGTGCCCCCACCGACCCCACCCTCCAACAGGTCTCGGGTCTGCACAGAGGGGGGCGGCGGTAGACGCTGCGGTTGTTGTCTAACATGACTGATTGTCACTTTGATCTTGCGAGTCTCGGCCTGGAGAGAGTGAGGCAATTCAGCCGAATAAAAATCCTCTTCCTGTGAACGACTGAATCAAGTGCTGCCGTTGTGGCTGAACACACACACACACACACACACACACACACCGGGGCTCATGCTTCTGTATTTGAAAGCTAAAGCTGAAAGAATCTAATTCCTATGGGAACGATGCGAAGAGCGCTTTCACACAATCAAGGTTCAGGTTTGCCCGATTTATTCAGAAAGGCGTGGAGAGGATTTTGACAGGGATTAAAAGAAAATGCAGGTGGCCGTCGTCACGATTAAGTAAACATAAGGAAAGACAATATAAAGAAGCCTGTCTTTATCTCTGGTTCACTGTCAATATCATCGAGAGCTGTGGTTTTTGTGCCTTAAAACATCGTTTTACAGCGCCCATTCAAAGGTTAAAGGAAACAAGCAATTCATGTTCCTCATGATGGCAATAAATAAGTCAGATAAGCTATTTTAATAGCTGCAATTTTTTTTAAACATAGGTTACTGATGTCCTGATCAGAGGTGATAGTATGCCAGTATCCATTCAGATTCTCTCAGGTATTACAAGTACTGACAAACACACCCCAGACCCTTGGCAGTAAAATGAGACTATACCCGACTTGATTAGATTAAGTAGAGTTTGAAGCCGGTCCAACTCAGGTCCTGAGCCAGGTTTTCACAAACCAAGCGCACCTTTGAATACCCCTATCTATTGTAAATAACTCACAGGAAATGCTTAAGCACAAAAACCACTTGGTTAACATCAGGAAAAGACAAAGAAGTCTTAAAAATCTTAGAACGGGCCCCTAATAAATTATGTAACCATTGTCAGTGGATATATATTTATATCATCGTCGTTGATGAAGATAGAGCATAGAGTTTACTGTATGTTTCTGCAAACCACAGATGTGATCTGTACATTTCATACGCATCACATCGACATTGCTAAAACACGGGTCACGTCACGTTCAGATTACTTGCATATGAGCCGACTTGCTGCCAGAACGGTGGAGGCGTCAGCGGAGGCGCGTCAGCGGAGGCGTGACGGCTGCCAAGGAAGAGACAGCTGTTCAGTCCGCTTCAACCAATCAACAACCCGGCTCGTTTTAGTAACCGTTGGGAAGCGGATCTATTCAAGGAGACGTCGAGACAGTTTCCAGCCATGTTTGGAGTGACATGTCTGTGTGTCTAAATCTAACCGGACCATAGCGTTGTCACAGCATAAAATTGAAAACTTGAAACGTGAAGTTTCAACGTAATCCCTGGTCTGCAGGAACGTTCAGTGCCGGCACTTATTCTGCCGATTGGGTCGCCCACAGCCCCATTCGTAGAACCGCCACACAGAGTCAAAATGGTCCTCAGAAACATACAAGTCCAAGAGCGTACACACACACACTAATGCCTGCAGGCAGAAATCCACATTCTTTCACAGGATCACAAAGATTAGTTTCATGTAAACACACAAACAACGCACACTTTGGTGTACTCTATGTATGTATTCTAGCAGTGTTGTACACACATGCGCCAGCACAACCCCTCGAGCCCACCACACAACAACATTTCATTTCATTCCCTGCCTTACCCGGCTCCCCCCCCCTCGAAACCTATTATCCTCCTGGATTCCAGCACTCCAGATCTCATCCTCTGCAGTTATTGTTCTTTCTTGTGCGGCCATTCAAATGGAGTCCTTCCTATAGATTGTTCTATTGTCCTATAGGTTATTCCAGGAGAGAAAACAGTCAGCGGCGATATGTCAAGCCTGCTGATCCACTCTGATTAACTCTGTAAATCAAATGAGGGGTGGGATGGATAGATGTGGCATTTTCAGAGGCGCAACCGCAGGGCAAACTGGAGCGCGTCTCTGTGAGACTGAGAAAGACATTTATGTATGTATGTCTGTGGTTGGCTTGTGTTTAAAGTATCATCCAACATCCCCAGCCCCTCAGGCCGTGGACCTTTAACTCATGCCTGAAAAACCAAACAGCCATTATAAATCGACCTGCAGTTCTCAAACCATTTGGTAGGCATCTGTCTTTCCATATGACCGTTCTGCCAACACGAGCATGAAGCGAGCAGAACACTGAGAGATAGAAAATCATAGAAGTCGTTTAGTAGAGCGTCAACGATTCCAACTTTGTGTGAATAGTTTTGCTTCAAAGAAATTGGTGCTGAATGAAATGATATGCCGAGCAGAACCCTAAACCTGCCAGTGAAATAATGAGTGTTGAGAACGCCAATGACCGAGCAGCGGAGCATGCTCCTGAACTAAATGTGGTCCTGGAACTGGAGGGGGGTAACGTGGGAATCAAACCCCCCCGCTGAACCGACGGAATGAAGCGAGGCCAAAGAAAGATGGCGATGCAGAAATGATGGGAAGCAGTTTCCATCTTGATGTTTCATGCTAATAAAGCATGTTGAATTGGAAGTTTTATTTGAGGCGAGAGGGAAAAAATTAGGGGGAGAGAGCCTGAACTGAGCTGCCAGACAAAGAGTGTGAGCATCTAGACTGTAGAAGACTGATCTAATGTATTCAAATGAGGCTTTAGGACCTGTTTGCCCGATAACAACCTGAATACAAATGAGTTTACACTTAAAATTAATCAAAAATCCTGCTAAATGCATAAATATCTGACTTATTTTTCTTTCCTGGTGAGCTGCAAACATACTAATTGTTCTGCCTCCAAGCTGACACGTGAGTTTGACATCGCATCAGTAGGGCCAACCAGCTTTGGCTATTTTCACTCAATTGACGCACAGCCAGGCGCGCCTCCACCAAACGTTGCACTTGTGGCTGCATCTCTGGGGTGTAACTGAAGGAATCAAGGTTTTGTCTCGCAGATTGTGTTGTTGAAAGGCGGAGGAGGAAAAAAAAAAATGGTCCCAAAATGTCCCAAGCGCTCTAATCCTCCCTGGAGACAGGTGGATTAGCGGGACGTTCATTGAATAAACGCGCGCGCGCGCACACACACACACACAGCTGGATTATCTCATTCCCAGTTCGGTGCAGGTATTTGCTGCCGATTCCCCGCAGAAGACCTTCAGCAGAGCGCAGCAGGGACGGGCACGCGAACAGCCACACCCTCTCTGAATGAAAGGCAGCACTACACACTCAAAGAAGCGAACACACCCACTGACATATCGACAGCATCTGAAGTCATTTGGTCCAGTGTTAAGCCTCAAAATTGTTATTTGTTCTTAAACCAAAGCGACAAACTTGCTTTCAGCGCAAATAATCCAGAATCCTTTCTGTGGATTGGTTTTCCTTTTGGATACCGAAGTTCCACCCTCTGGGCAGGATTTTTTATCAATCGCAGGAAATAGAGAAAATAAGAGTTTAAAACTCAAAACCAGGTTAGATCCCTTAATAGAGGCGTTTTGCGGCGCATTTGACAAAGCGGTGCGTAAAAACGCAGTTCTCACAATCTCAAAAAAAAGAGAGAGAGACGCACCTGCTTCATCCACCTGTAAATCTAACGGCACAGTCACGCAACTAAACACATTCTGCAAACTCCTTCATTCATCCTCTGCATGACGATCCACACACACATGCACGCCTCAGTGCTGCTGCAGCTGCCGTTTGTTGAGCGCGTCATGACCTCAGCATCGATCACATTCTCAAGACCAAGAACTCAAAGTTTCATCTCATCCAAATGGGCTCAGCCGTCTGATTTTCTTGCCGCTATACTGTCACCAACTTTCACCCTCAAATTCCTCCCCACGTGCAAGAACAGCTTTGACTTCCATCCGCTGACCGTCCGTGCCAGCGGTGCACGGGCGCATACATGTTCTCGCCTTTCGGGTAAATATGAAATTGAAGCAGGTTCACTCACCCGTGAAGATATCCGATTGTTCGTTCTGCGTCCTTGCAGTTTATGACGTCCCTATTTTTAGGGCTACATCCTCCTCTTTATCTTTCAGCGCTGCATGGCTACACAGTATGTCCATGGCCTTTCCTCGGGCTGAGGGATGACTCTCCGCTTCTGTTTTATCTTCTGAGCGGAGGCACGCAAAGCGCACAGCCGTAGACTGGAGGAGAAAAGAAAACGGACAGTGAGTGTAGGTGTGGGTTCAGCGCACCTCCGGTCAGGCTGTTCTATCAGTTTGTCCCAGACACAGCGGCAGAGGACCCGGGCGGGCGCACCGGACACGTTCTGCGGTCCATTTTTCCGTCCGGTGCGCACCGAGACGCGTCCTGCACCAACACAGGAGACAAAATGACAATAAGTCCTTAAAGTTCCAGGCAAAAGAGCTGTTTAATTTATTTAGCAGGATGTTGAAAGATGCGTTTCCTTTATGGAAAGTTAACCGCGGAGACTGGAGCTCGGAGGGGGTGAGAAAAGGACTCCTTACTGACTACTGCTGAGAGAGAAAAGGAGGGAGGGACCGAGAGAGAGAGAGAGAGAGAGAGAGAGAGAGCAGACTCGCTTCACCGACCACGAGTTGACTCCTGTGGCCAGATGTATAGAAGATACGCGCAAAAAAACAAAACAAAAAAAAACATGCGTGCGCATTTTCCCCACACGTTTTTTTTTTTTTGTTTATTCAAGAATGTGCGCAGAGCAGGCGAACACACAGTTTATGAGAGACAGCTGTGGGTTAAATGGATGAAAAATAAGGTGAGCGGCGTCAAAGCCAAACGAACTGCTCGTATTAAAATGTTAATTTGAAATGATTTATGATGAATTCAATCGTTTTTGGTTTGTTTGTTTTTTTAAATCATGATGATTGAGATACAGTATCATCCCCTATGATGGTTTACAGATGTGAAGTGTCAGTGCCATAGATAATCACAGCCGTGCGTAACGCTGGCGCATAATGACAGACGTGGATGTACACAGTTTTATGCATGTGGCCCCTGGTCTCACACATTGTGACGCTTCAACACGGTCTGAAATTCAAATAAGCTTGTGTCATTTTGAATTATGAAGCAGTTTGTAAATTCATTACAGCTGCACGGTAGCCAGAGGCAAATACTTCTATATTTTTTCATGCTGATGGGAGTCTGGTGTCAGCTGCAGATTAGAGTTGCAGCAGCAGCTTTGGTGGTTCAATGCAGAGTCAATGCGACTCTGTAGGCTTTTCAGTGTCTGTACTTGGCTAAAATAATCTGTTCTTCATCTTTAGATTTTATTTAATGTATTTCCAGCATAGTCAAATGTGCCACACAGAGTCAACCCACTTAGCAAAGACACGTCCAAAGATGTCCACTCAAGAGCCAGAATGAAAGTTTTTGCAACATCTTTTTCACACATCTTTTCAGTGTCAACTACAGACAGTTTTTTTTTACGTGCCAAAATTAATTCTTTTTACAATGTCTTGCTTTGGCTCTCTTCAGATATTAGCACAGGTGGAACTTGGAGGGGAATGACCGCTATGGCACCGCTATGAAATATTGGTATTATATTATATTCAGATATTGAACCAGTTTTTTGACGTTTGGTGGACGTTCAAATGCGGCTCCGGACTGACGGAACAGCGTTGTTTTTGGGGGCCTTGTGTGTCAAAGAACCTCTGGTTTCTCTCTCCTGCCAGCTAGCTGATTACAGTTAATCGCATTCACCTGCTGCCTGAGGTGTGAATCAGGTCCTGATTAAAAGCAAGATTACAAATTGAGAATGACACCATATCTACCGAAGTGTAAAATATGTCACTGTAAAACATAACGGTGAACTAAACCACAAGATTAAAAAAAAAAAAGAATCAATGCAGCTTTGATGCTAAAGTCAAAGTAAATGTGTTGCTTGTTTTACATTTGTTTGTTTGTTTATAATCAACAGAAAAGATATATGAATAGCAAAAGGATTTATCTAAGATCAGCGCCTCCAAGACATTTGAGAATTTTCCAGTGGTGGCTTAAAATTATGGATTTTCTCTTCTGTACCCAGAAATCCTGCATCCAGAACAGATCTTCTGAGAAACTTTTGTAATAATAATTTTAAAGGATGGACTTGATGACAAGGTATTGGCGCAGAGGAGGATGTGAGGTCAAAGGAGTTCAGAAAATGTGACCGCAGCGTGGAGCAACTCCCTTAAAGGCCATGTTCAGACCAATTTGAAAGTCTAAACACGGCCCTGTTATTCATCTGAATGGAGGCCAGTCTGTCAGCACAGTCGGGGAGCCAATGCAAGAGCCTCTGATAAAGCAGGGTCGTTGAACCCTGATTGACTCTTTCTTCTTGGCAAGGCACCGCGTTGGCCAATCAGACACATTCAGTTGTTGCTTTTATGACTTTCCAGAGTTATAAAATCCTGTTTGATCTGTAAGTAGACATCCGGGATTGTGTTCCATTTTCCCACCGGTGACTTAAACAACACACCCAAACCAATGCAGCCCCGTGCACTGTTTCAACACTCTCAGTTGAGGAGTGGTAGCTCTGCAAATGCTTCTCTGAGGCTGAAAAACCTCTCTGGTTACTTGTAATCTCACTGGGAATGACCAAAAAAAAAAAAACCCAGATACTTTTTATAGGAACAAGTTTGCTAACTGGCAAACTTCCTGGAATTCTTTTATAGTTGTTCATGACCAGGGCATTCATCATCTGACTAGTATGCCAGAGGCTAGAATGGTGTGTTTCCAACTTCGGAAGCCACCTTCTGTATGGCTGCGTTTTGCAGTTTGTGGGCAAGGGGGCTCAGCTTCGCAGGTACTTCCCCCTCAACAATGCTTATCTGCACCTTTGTTGGCTCTTCCCCATTAAGGTCTAACCGGGGGTCAGAGAGGATTTCTGACTCTACAGCAGTTTTGCCCCCGAGAACTGTTTGTGTAACTAAACTTCCCCCGGATAAATGAAGGTTTAATCATGACGTTGCCTGCAGAGGTGGTTTAATTTCCAACAGGTGGGTACGACGGCGAATGAAATATTCATGGTGCTTGAGACAAATGGCATGCAAATAGAATTTGCATTTTAGTTGCAAGTGTTTTAACATCTCCCTCTGACCAATTTAAATTTATGACTGCTTGTTATCACATTGGCATAATATTTGTCCTTTGTGTTAAGCCACTGATCCATGTCGTTTTCAAGTCTGCACAGTCTTACGGACAAAATATTCCCCATCGTTGAAACCCTCTGAATATTTCGCCTGTTCTCTGTGACCTGTGTCTGACCTTGGCACCAATTGATCCGCTATCTCAATCAGCATAGCAGTGCCATGCTGTTAAGCCCTCTGATCAGTTTGATTTCCCTGTGGAGCCTGGATGACCTAATCTCCTTCTGTCTCTTTTCACGCTTCTGCCTTTTACATTATAGGTCAGACTGGTTATCCTGAATGATACTGACATTATAGATGATAGAGAGCGCACTATGTATTTTTTTTCTTTTTAATAATGGTCAGTGGCAAAAAAACAATACCAGAATTTCGTAATTGGAGCTTTTCCCATTTCTATTTTTTTGGAAAAAATGACATTGTTTGACAAAGAATTTTAAAGAATCTACCTGAAGTGAAAATACCAATGAAATGACATGTAGATTATGGTTAAACCCACTATTAAAGCCCAGACAAGGCGTTATTTTAGGGATAAAAGGTATAATTTTATCCCACAATAGCTAAGAGAACCCTGTGATATTGCCTTTAAGAATGAGGCAAAGTAAAGTGGGTTTTATGGAGCTAATTATACAATATATGGCTGTAATCATTCATACCTCCTATTTTAACCGTTCCTCTCACACATCACATCATCAAACATATATGGACAAATAACGCTTCAAGCTAATCGCTTTCATTGACTTAAGTGCAGCGTCTACACACACCGATACAGCAAGTGGTGGTATGCACCTTTAAATTTGGTATGCAATCCACCAATTAACACAGAAGAAGAAGAAGGAGAGGGGGGGAAAAAAATCGGTTTCAACACAAGAAATCGTATTTGGAGCTATGGGATATTAAATCAGTAAGTTATTATCGGCTGATAAAAATCCATATTGTGTA
Organism: Hollardia meadi; assembly: GCA_037974645.1. Taxonomy (NCBI): domain Eukaryota; kingdom Metazoa; phylum Chordata; class Actinopteri; order Tetraodontiformes; family Triacanthodidae; genus Hollardia; species Hollardia meadi. The sequence goes on along the minus strand of JBBPCS010008148.1, from coordinate 19,085 downwards.
TCCCTAATCAGCAACTGTGTGTCAGAAGAAAGCGTCCCGCCATCATCAGGATGTTCTCTGCCTAGCTCTGTTGGACCTTAATTAGAATCAGTGGTAACAACTGTGTTCACCCTACTGTTTCATGCCAAAATGGCTGCTGTGAAAACGGTTTAGCGTTGAGCCCTTTAAGCTAGTCATCCTGTGGATCACAGGATGACTAGCTTTTGCAAGGATCCCCAAGTCTTTCTCCTAGATTCTGTTATAGCTTGGTTCTGTGTGGAATTTGCATGTTCTCTTTGTGTTGATGTGCTTTTGCTCCATGGTCGTTCCTCCCACATTCAAAGGACATGCCCAAACTCTTAATTATCTTATATTATTAGTCAGAACACTAATAAAAATTAACGGTTGTGCCTCTTATTTTACCTTATATTAATATGCTGCCCTCAAACTTGGGATTTGTGAGGTCAAATCATTGACTGTATATTGTGGCAAACATGTTTTTTATTAAACAAATTCGGCGAAATTGAAACCTCAGAAGTAAGTATTTAAAACATGCATGGGTGAAAGATGTGGCTGTTGTAGGGTGCAAAACAAAGCGACAAGAGAAACGAAGGCAACATGAGCAAACCAAACCAATGTTGTGCCTGTGGAGAGCAACAGTTCAATGCTGTGCTGCAGCCACAGCAGCAGAGAGAGAGTGAATGACAGCAGGTCAAGTCAGTTCAGACCCAGGTGCACTGAATCACTGCAATTAGGTCACCTGCAAGGGAGAGACGCAGGTTAGCCATAAACACTAACCTGCGTCCCCACAGGGGCCACCAATAAGAGCTCCCCAAATGTGAAGCCAAACCATCTTGATCGCCCCCTGGTGGCAGGCTGCAATCTAGGTCATAAATCCCGCACCTCAACAGATATAGATAGATAGATAACTCAAATTTAAAGATGGTTTCTGTCATTGTCGGTAGTTCCTAACAGGCTGCTGTACGTTCAAGGGTTCAGTTGTCTGATCAGTTTGATCACCTTTCTTGTAATTTAACTGAGCCGTGCTCAGATGCAGTTCTATGAAGAGTCAGCTCACAGCCTTCAAAGAAACACGGACCTTTACTGTTTTTCTCATCACTCCATGTTTTATGAGGAGAACGGGCAGGAGGTAAAACCCTCCTCTTCCATGGCACCTTGCTAGGAGCTTATCTGTAGGCAGACGCAAGACAGAGATGTAGTCAGGGGAAAAGATGGATAGAGTGTTGATAGAGACGCAGATAGAGAGGATGGATCGAAGCCTGGTGCGAGCCACATCAGAGCCTGAGTCTGCTTTCTCATGAACCTACTGGGGTAACACCATGTGGCCTTTATCAGAGCCTGATGTGACCGAGGCATTATCTTCTTGTCGGTCTGACCTTCATGATGTCCATGTATTACTTCTATATCTCTTTATTTGTTCACAAAGCATTCAAGAGAATGAGATAAGATATTCCAGTCTGGACCAAAATGGTGAACCGATATTAGCCGTGCTGCTAGCGAGGCTGAAAATCATCATCATCATCATCCAACAGTAATGTTGTTCGCAGTCAATAACAAAGAGTTTGGGATGCTGTTTATTCAAAAAATTGTAATTAAAACAGTCACAATAAGCTCAAAATAACAAAGCAAGGTAACAGGATGTAACAAAAGAATAAAGGAACAATACAAGACACTGAAAAAAGTCACAGAGAAGCAGAAACTAAAGCCGGGGCTGTGTCAAGACAAGGTCAGCACCAGAGACTCGATGTGAATAAAAAATGGACAAAAGCTGTTCTCCTTCAGTCACACGAAGGTTACATAAGATCAAAAAAAAAAATAACTTAAGCACAACTCAAATTTCAAAAGTGTCAGGTCTTCTTCTTTTGTTTCCATCTGAATTTGAATTTGTCCCCAGCTGCTCTGTGACTTTGTGACCAGCCTAATGCATTAAAAGCAGCTTCATAAAACCCTCTAAGTAAATTTGACTTGACAAAAGAGACGGAGACTAAAAGCTGCACCGCCGCAGGTCAGTGTGCAGTCCAGAGGAAGTTAATGGAATGGAAGAGGCCGGTTTTTTTGTTGGTGAAGACACATGAAGGTAAGAGCGTCGGAAAAACAAGAAGAAGGTGGTGATATATCTCAGGTGAGAGGGGAAGCATATGTGTGTTTCATCTTATTAAAAAAAAACAACTATAAAACAGATTCCCCCTAACTGCTTCATGATTGCACGGGACCACTGGAGGTCAGACGTGAGAACATGGAGGGAGATAAATTGATGGATTAAATGGCACGTCGATCTCTTAAAGGGGAAAAAGTCCCTTAACTTTTAGTGGACCTCATAGGCTGAGATGTTACTAAGTGTCTGACAATGTTCCAGAAAGTATTTCAGACAAGTCTTGCAAGTTTTGCTTCGAAATCTCCTGAGAGGTGACTTTTTTTTCTTTTCTTTTTTTTTTTTGCAGGAAGATGACAGTGGAGTTGGAGAGAGGAGCTTGGAATGTACGGAACATAGAGGAACTGCTTTGCAAGAATTTATTTTCGAAGTCATGTCTGAATATTAAGATGATTTCAACAATCTAGAAGAGGCCGGATTCTTCAGTCCAAATTGGCTAGATTGCTGTGAAATTTGGTTTGGATATTCATGATCCCCAGAGGATGATTCCTAATAATCTTGGTGACCCCTGACCTTTTCTCTTGCACCATATTCAAGCAGAAATACAGTATGTAAACAGAGGAAAATATCTATTTAAATAGCATTATTGTAATAGCGAACATCCATGCTCCACAGGATGAACCCAAGTCCAACAGTCGGTGTATAAACATTTTCATAATTTACTTCACATGATACTACTTAATATACTGAGCGCGTTCATGAAGGGACACACACCTTTGACTCTGTATGTATTGTATAATGTATTGACAGGTGATATCTCTGAGGTGAAGATAAAGAAAACGTTGCCAAAAATCCTTGACTTTCACATGCTGCACAAACCATGAAAACAAAATAACTTTGGGTCAGGTGTTGAAGCATGTGAATTCTTTTTGGGGACAGAAACAGCCCTTGTACACATCATCAAACATGACGCAGGTGCACAGGAGTCGAAGCGGCACAGGTCAGGAGACAGCAAGCTGCTCCATCATGCATCGCTTGCCTAATTGACAAAACGGACCTCCTGATGCTGATGTGTGACTTTGTCAGGGTACAAGCTCAGTCTGTCACCATCAGTCATCACCTGTGACACTGTACAGCAGGTTCACTCAACGGTCTGTGTGCTATATATTATTAAAAAAAAGTCAAGCATTTTATCGTTGCTCTCTCTTGTGGAATTACAGTAGTTACAAACCCTAACTGCAACCCCAAGAGGGTTCCAGGAGGGGAATACCCCCAGTGAGAACCAATTCTCCAGCAACTCATCCAAATCAGCAGCACCAACGGACAGGGGAGCGCTTAAAAACCCATTCGGCTTACCTGACAAGGGACCCCAAACCAGCCATGGATCCAGTGCCATCGCCCCAGAGGACATCCTCGCAGAGGCTCTTGAGCATGAACTCCCTGCCATTGTCCATTTCCAAGGCCACATGGCTCAGAACCAGCTTACTTGACTCGCAGCAGATGGTGGACTACTTAACCAGCCATGGTCAAACCCTCACCACGTTCTCCAATATGGGACTTGGGGAGATGCTCCAGTTTGTGGGGAGCCCAAATTCTCACACACTGACAACAGGTCTGCCTCCTGTGCCACGAAATTACTTTTGCTCTAGCACTATCATGAGGTCAAAGTTTCAACTTGTCCAATACATTTGCTCAGCTGTACTTTGTGTCAATACACAAAACTAAGTGGGTGAACATGCGTTGCAAGTAATATACCTGCTAAATGTTAGCATTGTCAGTGTGAGCATGTTAGCATGCTGATGTTAGCATTTAGCTCAAAGCACTGATGGGCCTAAGAAGCCTGCATCCTCAAAAAGCTGCTAGCATTCAATTTGCAGTGGTTTCATTTGCACATGAGAACTGCACGATCCTGAAAAAGTTTGAGATGTGAGTACAATTTTATCACATCACTCTTTATGATACTCTCCACCTAAAACAAAAACCACACATTTGGTGTGAAGACTTAAGACTTAACTTTCTAAGTGTGTAACATATGTACAGTAAGCATATGTTTTCTCAAAACAGAAATATAAGAGCGCACGCACACATACAGCTCAAGCTTTGGTTCTTTCTGTGAGTCTTGTTTGCATTATCCACTTCCCATCTATTCACTCATGTTGGCAACAGGTAAACATAAATACCTTACGCCTGGTCACAATAACATACTGGATGTGCACCAGTGAACATGGAGAAGAGACGAGCAGACGGCTGTAACCCGAAGAAAAGATGAGGAGACGGATCTACTGCGCTTGCCTTTTCTATTGTGTGGCTCCCTTGGGGGGGGGGGGGGAATGGAGAAAGGATTTTCCACCAATCCATCCACCCGTGCAGAAATGGTCCACCCAACTGTCAGGGCGTCATCCACTCTTTCAGAAAGTGTGGCTCAAAAGTATGAATAATTCATATGTTCAGGACAGAAAGGGAGAAAGAGACAGGAGATTGACAGCGATTTAAATTTTCTCAGGGTTTGAAATCATTTTTTTTTTTTGAGGATCAATGTTTATTCTGGATATAAAGACAGATTAAAATGTGATTTTTGAAAACAAAACATAACAGCAATTTAAAAAATCAAGATGAAATATGTTTTTTTGTTTTTTTTTTAAGAATACAGTTGTTTTTTTTGCTAAAAAAAAAAGAATACAATTTATTAGTACATACTTTGACAGTATAAGTTACTCTAAGAGACTGCACATTGGTGCAGAGAATTTTTAGTTACAACTCCAACACCTATAAATCATATAATGTGACACCTTTATTAACCTTTAATAAGGAAAAAGTTTGGGTCCATCTTTCTCCAGACGCTGCTCGCTCCTTGCTGTTTAGGATGTTGTGCTCTCATTTTCGAAAAGTCATTTCTTGGGGTTCGATAAGATTTATCGCTGCTGCCAATGCCAACATGCGATAAACCTACTACTCACCAGGGGTGAAGAGAACATGTGGCTCTGTGTTGAGGCCCGCTGATAAAACTTTGGCTGAATCCCTGCAACTTCCTGGTGAAATATGTCTGGAAGGACACTGAACTCTGGGTAACCGTGAAATGCAGTCTTTTCAGTGTAGCTGCACTGAGAAGTGGATGTTTTACGTTCACACAGGCGGTTGAAAACAGGCATGTCAGACCTAGCAGAGCAAGAACATAATGAAAAAGCCCCACTGTCTTCTGGCCCCTTCAAACATCATGCAAATGTAACCTGTCAGAGCTAACGGTAAAATGAGGAGAGGTGGTATTTATGAAGACTGAGAGATGGCAACTGTTATTTTTTCATTCGAGATTTTGAAAATTGAGCGTAGAACTTGTTATAGCCTCTGCTTGAAAGTCGATTTCTGTTTCTACGCCTGTGTCATCTCAGTGCCACTATTCGTCTCCTGCAGCATCCAGTGCCTCATCTCTGTCTGTGGGTAAAACAACCGGTGAAGAGACAAGCAGAGGGTGCGTGACTCAGCTGCTGTTGAGTCACAGGAGCTGTGCAGAAAATCTGGAACTGCCACGTTTTCACAATGCAGCGATTGTTAAAGGCTGGACCATATTTACCACAGCTAAGAGGTGACAACTCTACAAAAAACTGTTTTGCGTGTAAACTTAAGCAAGCTAACGTAGACCTTGTGCATCAGGATAAGACAGGTGGAGCCTTTGCTCGTCGGCTCGAGACGCTAAAAGGAAGTCTTAGTGTGTTGGCCTCGGACGCCAAAGGGTATCTTGCGCGTCTGGGTAAGACGCAAAAGGGCGCATGACAAGACGTCTGTATGTTACGAGCTGGGATAAGAAGGGGTTGCTATAGCACCCTGTCTTGCGGAGTCAGTTCGCTATATTGGGCTGCTGATACATTAGCCTGATATGCGACTTTAATCAAAAATCAGATTTTTTTTGGACCAACATAGTTGTCTGCTTAATATATTACGAATATTTCATATTTCAAGGTTATGGTGAATTTGGGTGTGGGTCATGTTTCCACCAGCCTTTAAGTTTGAAGTTGACTTTGAGGAGTGAACTTAAAGTTGTGCAGACAGACAGGATACTGATCGTTTGTCAGTTTTGGTGACATTGGGATGAATTATTAGATTATTTCCTTGACAGCTGCCGTGTTTATCAGATGGGTTCATTCGTCATTTGAATTCATCCTGAAATCACATCCTGTAGTTCATCTGTTTTGCTTCCACCCCACAACTGAACCACACCACAGATCCTCTTTTTCAGGCGTTCGCTGCCCGGACATTTTTGTCCAGTTTAATTAAAAGGTTTACAAAATTAAATTGATATAAATTTGACTTTTACTACTGCAAAAGTTCAGATAATTAACACTTATTGACTTATTGTGAAACAGTAATTGTAATAAACTGAGATCCAAAATAAAGTCCTTCATTGATTGGATCTTGTGTTCCACCGTTCAAACCTTTTTGATTTTCGGACTTTTCTATGCAGGAATTTCAGTCGGTCAAACCCAGACGCGAAACAAAACTTCCTCTGAATATTTGGTCCATTTGAGTCCGGGATTTTTAACACTCCGGTTGCTCGAATGCACAGAGCTCATATATAATAGCGGATTTGACTTCATGCCGCTCATGTATCAATCCTCAGCCCTGCTTTCCTTTCCAGCTATCTAATTACAGAATAATGCACACCTGGTGGACACAATTAACCACCTGGAAGTACAGAAAGGTGGCCTGCAGTCAGACCCACTAAACTGTGGAAAACTCTTCACTTGAACTGTCTCTAATGAACGTTTGCACATGAGAAGACATCATTTTTATCATAAGGAGCTGATGCTACTCTAGTCAACCGTGGCTAAAGTGCATAAAACGTTGTTTTTTTTGGTTGTTTTTTTTTTTGCCACAATCGTAGATATCAGTACAAATGGTCAGCTTTAGTCCAAAAATAACAAGAACAACCTCTAAAAGTCAACCGTCCGATGCGGAATGTGGACCAAACATTGTAAACAACATGATGACACATGTCCAGTACGTGTGAAACCCTTTCTCTTTTGAGTTCAAGTCAATTCTTTGGAAACCTTCGGATTAGGGAAAAAAAAAATTCTCAAGAGAGATTCAAGGTAATCTGCCAATGTGGCAGCTGGCAGCCACGTGTGCAATCCATGTGTACATTTTCGTTTTCCTTCTTTGGCCGTGTATGACCCAACGCTGTTTCCACCGCAGATTTAACTCCCTGAACTCTGGTGCTATTGGAAGTGCTTTGATTCACGTCACTGAACTAGGCTCTGCACCATTCCATGGCCAACGCTGTGGAAAACCTGGGACTTTTTTACTGGAAATCAATTGGTGAGTCATTGCACCTTCAGAACACATGCACACACACCTTTATCTACTGCCCAGTAAATTACCCATTAAGCTCCAGCAGGAGTTAAACTGTCTCGTGTGCTGCTTTGCTTTACTGTTGTTAAAAGCAAAATTAGACAAAAGGCTTCTGGGAAATTGACATATGCATTACTGCATAATGAGCAGGTGCAGATGAGTTTGAGAGGGTTTTCAAGGACTTGCGATCTCCCCCTTTTCGCAAAATTAGCTGTGTAAAAGGCTCAGTCATGAATAATATTGTTGGTTAATGATTTCTGTTAAATTCGCCATTCATTATTCACCGTTGCTGGATCCTTTTGTCTGCGTTCCAGCCCAGACCTTTAAGGGGTGTCCGTCCTGGAAGAGGAATCCAGCTCTTTAAGGTTTCATGCATTTTTTTCACTGTAAAAAGGGTTTTTGGGTAGTTTTCCCTCCCTCGAATCGAGGGTTTAAGGGCCATACTGATTGTAAAGCCCACTGAGGCATTGCGATTTGTGATTCTGAGCTATATGAATTAAATTCTCTCTCTCTCATCCTCTTCTCCTCACACACAAACATACTGAATGCAGCTACATAATCTGATATTAAACACAGAAAACATAGTATTTACGGTGTAAATCAATGTAAGTGGAGGTTGGGGAGAATCCACATTTGATATCAGTACACTTCTTTGTACTGTTCCCTTCTTTGTTATAATCATCGTCGTTCTCTCACCTGAACCTGGCTGATAAGGGAGTAGGCAGTAAGGACGTATCCTGTATTCAGAATTCAGGAAAAAAAACAAAAACCGTAGAGGACATTTGACTGACCTCCATCCTGGTTAAATTTCCTGTTAATAGATTAGCAATGCTAGAAGCCACTGTTCATGTTCGCATGATAAAATCACTCTATTTTCCAGTATTGGCAGTGGATACTCCACAGACCAAGAAGGAAAAAGATGTTTAAATTTAGGTCGCCGTCAATGTAAAAATACGTGGTTTGCCAAGATATACACAGCATGAGGTTAGAAAGTGCATGTGTCCTGCTTAGAGCTGCTGTTCTGTGTTTATCTATGGAAAATAACACACGATTTCCCCTCTTGGAAATCAGCAGGGTCCAATTCTGAAGAATTGTGTTTTATCTGCCACACAGGTGGGGGGGTTGACATGTGCATAGGCACACAGCAGCACAGGTGTTTAAGTGCATGAACACACGCAGACAAAAGAAGACAACTGGGTGGCAGTCCACTTGCCTAAGGAGGTTTTATTTACTTTCACAGCGAGAGGGCAGGGAAGGAGTTTGAGGAGTTGTGACAGAAAATAGGAGCTTCTGCTGAGCTTTGTTCCCAAACCAGCAAAGGAGTGAATGTTAACTATTGACGTTTCTTTCTGTTTTCACCTCTTTTGTTCCCCCCGACATCTGCAGGTAGGATTCTATTTGCCTCGCCTCTTAAAAGATCATAAACTCACACCTGAGGATAAAATATTTGAAATGTACTTAACACTAAAAAGGCAATTTTTTTGTGCTCGAACTTTTAATTATGAAGTAAATATATATTGCACAGTGCAATGGCGAAAGAAAAATGACACCATCCACATTTAGATTGGTTCCTTGTAAGCCTTGCTTTCACTATGCTGTGCATGCTCCCGTTTTCCGCAGAAAACTTTAGGCTCCATTTACAGCACCGTGGAAGCACGTCTACCATTGCGGAACCAAAACAGGAATCCCCGGGTAACAACAGAACAAATGGAATAACTGTGGAAACTCCGCTGATGGAGAAGGCAAAGAAGAAGAGTGATCGAAACCGAGGTAAACAAGAGCGAACGGACGGGCATTCACTCGACGGAATACGCCCCGTCAATATGTTTCCCCTTACCACTTGAGAGGGTCCAAACCAACTTTATTTCTACTAGATCAGTAAATAACAACACGTGCCTACTTAATAAAACCAGGTGGTTACGCTGCCTTTATCATAGCAGTGAGACCAGAGTTGGAACTCTTATGATTGCTTTTTCTTCGGGTGGTGGTGCAGTGGTTAGTGCTGTCGCCTCAGAACAAGAAGGTCTGTTTGCATGTTCTCCCCGTGTCTGCGTGGTCTCCCTCCGGGTGCTCCGGCTCCACAGTCCAAAGACATGCAGGTTAGGTTATTTGGTGACTCTAACTTGCCCGTAGGTGTGAATGTGAGCGAGTCTGTGATGAACTGGCAACCTGTCAAGGGTGTACCCCACCTCTCGCTCAATGTCAGCTGGGATAGGCTCCAGCCCCTGCTAAGGATAAGTGGCGATAGATAATGGATGGATGGATGCTTTTGCTTTGTCCAGTAGCCAGGCTGCTAGCCGGTTAGCCGTGGTGCTTACGCTGTCTTTGCGACACCAACGCCAACAATAATACTCTTGGAAACTTTAATGTTGTACATCTAAATCTGCTTGTATTGTAATGTAAAGCGGCTTCATTACATCATGTGGTAATTACAAACCTTGCATCTTACTCAGCACCTAACTACAGACAGACAAAATTAGCAACTAGCTAGTGAGCATAGTGAAGGATATAGCGACTAAAACGGCAAAAGCTATCAGGGTAAGGTGATCGGGAGTTCCAATTATGTATTCTGGTGGCATTTACACAAGCCACAGAAAGATCTTTCACCCTCATATCTTTCTCATCCGACTTTTTCCCAACCCAACACACACCCACACACACTGAAACCATGCAAAATTAAACACATGCTGACCCCATGCAAATTCACACACGCAGATTAGAGACACAGATCTGACACGCTTGCAAAAAGTCACACAGTGGCGGTGAAAGCAGTCATACTTATTCACGCACACTCCCACATGTCGAGCTGTAGGGGATGATTCATAGAGTAATGGGCTTTTATACCAGCACTGTGAGATAGGTAACAGGTTTCACTGTAGCACAGAGAATTATGGTACTAACAGCGAGGATGGGATGGATGCTAGATTTATGCTACTGGAATGATGACAACGGCAATGTGGGGTCCTTAATGAATGACATACGGATGTGTGCGGCAAACGATTTTTCTGCAGCACGTCATAATCAGAAGTGACTCAGTGTATTACAGCTGGTAGTATTTGTCTGGTTTATGGACCTCAACATTAGTTAAACGTGAGCGGCCTTTAAAAGCGCTCTTCAAACATTTATTACCGTCTCCTGTAAATTGACCTTGACATGTGATCTGTGGTGATCAGACAGGTGTAAAGAATAAAACTGAAAAACCTTGGAACTGAGAATGTGGCCTTTCTAGTTCCTGTTCTGGGCGTCACGGCTGCACAAATGGTTCTCCGGAAAAAGTCAGTCAAGGTGTTATGTTAGATTTCAACCAGAAATATGACAACAAACGCAGCAAAACAACTCTGTATAAAGTCTTTGAAGCTTATTTTGGGGAATTATGAAATTCCTTTGGACAGGCAGCTGTGGAGCTCCTTATTTAAAATGATCATAATTGGGCACTGTATGTATATTTACAAATTATAGAGTTTCTGAAGAGTAGCCAGTCATGCAGCCAGCATCAACTTCAGCTGTGTATTTGGTACTTTAAAATGCTAACATGCAAAAACAAGATGGAGAACACAGTAAACATTGTACCTGCAAAACCAGCCCGTTCTCATGCCCAGCTCGTCAGATATCGACGTTTTGTCGTGGCCCTTCGTGTTTCTTCCAGTCGCACAAGGTACCTTTTGGCGTCAAGATGCACAAGGGTTTAATGTACCAGCAATGTAAAGCAATCCATGTCAGTATCGGACGACTTGAACAGATGACGTCCCGCAATACTGTACTTTCGAAAGCGGGAAAGAGCCAAAAGGGGCTGAGGTCGGGGTTGAGTGGTCGGTCACACACACGACTTTCACCCAGGAGATCAGAGTTCACGTCCTGTCTGAAACCAAGCATCACCAGTCATTTCCTGAACCTGACCATGTGAGATTTTTGTTCCTAAACTCAACCAAACGTCACGGCTGTTTTGTACCTAAACCTAACCAAAATAAAGTAGACCTTGTGCATCAGGATAAGACGCGATGGGCGCGAGCCTTTTGCGCGTCGGCCAGAGACGCTAAAGGGAAGGCTTAGTGCGTCAGCCGGCGACGCCAAAGGATGCCTTGCACGTCTGGATAGGTTGTAAGCAGTATATACAATGATGGAATGTAATCTACAATGATTGGATTTCTACATACATGATGTACCACACTTCCACTGTCAGATATGAGTAATGGTCTTGTAGTTCAGATCATTCCTGCCGTCAGGGCCCGGAGTCTGCCACTGTCGGTCATATGGAGTGGGGGAGCTGAGCCCATCAAGCCACCCAGCCCCCCACTCCACCAAGCTGACATCATTTGTCACACTTCCTCCAAGCTGAGACATTATTGGGAGTATGGAATAACCAGAAGAAGAACTGGATCATTAGCATAATTGTTGATAAACAGCATGGCAGAAGAGAAAGATTAAAAAAAAAGAAAAGAAAAGAAATAATTGACTTGTTTAACCCATTCCTTGGCCTTATTTCATTAGATTCTGAATATTGCATTCACAACCTTGGTATGGGATCTCTTCTTATTGTTGGATTAAAATACTATTGTTGTTTCTTCCATTTTTGTCCACGTGTCTTATGTTTTTTGAGGGTTTTTTCTTGTCTTCTCAGAATAGGCCAAGGACTTTTCTTTTTTTTTGTTTCCCCTGGACCATTTCCTTTGCATATACAGTATGTGTGGATAGACTTACTGCATATTCCACTTGTCAATGTGTAGACAGTTTTCCGACACAGGATGGTAAGGAACACTGCAAACAAAGAATGTCTGGGACTCAAATTATCAGCACACAGCCGTGATTTTCCACCCAAATTTGGACTGAGGTGTAAGACGTCTATAATAGCATACGACACAGCATAGACAAACCTCTATTACTCCCCTTAGAATACCTCAAATATCTAAATCCTCAGCATCTTCACTTTTACTGCCTTTTAAGGAAAACCTCCCCCTTACAGCAGGCTTTCCATAAATTACAAACAGCATTTTATCATGGAAATCTTTAGAAGAATGCATCTCCACCTCTTCCAGACCTGAGGATGAAAAGCTTCCTTTTCTGTCAGGGGAATAAAATCCGCCAAGCTACATCTAACTGCCCAAAGTGTCATATATACACCACTCACACAGCTTCCATCTGCTGCACCATCTCACCAGCACTTTCTATCTTTGATCTTCCGGATCTAATTTACATTGGTTCAGATATGTTTGCGCTTTGAGGCAGGAAGGGGTCTGACAGGACAACAAATGAAAAGGGGCTCTGGACCGGCAGTTCATGGCATCAGTGGTCTCTCCACTTGACAGCAGGGAGCTCATGCCACAGAATCCTGCTTGAATGCTCGATGAAAGCATCACAAACATAACCCCAAGGTTTTAATAGCAGCAAAGCCCCGCTATCAGCAGTTCAAAGAGTGGTTACAACACATGGACTTAGTGTTGATTAAATATTTATTTTAAAAAGGATAAAAGCCACGCATCGGAATCATTTGCACAAAACAAGCTCAAATTTACAAAACAGGGGGGGAAAAGATCATAGTCTACTTCAGTATGCCTCACTGAGCCTAAAAGCCCTAATCACCCAGGTCCAACTGAGAGGCCAGTGGCTATATTAAATGCATTTTAACTAGACAGGGTGTTTATATCAGTTTATGGATAGTTGTAAGCTAGCTACAGTAGCTGGAAGTGAAAACAAAACATTTACTATTGTTTCTTTAATGTTGTAATATTCAACCTGTACTGAAAAAGAAAATGCAGGCTCTGAGGGAAATTTCAGGTCTTTGGTTGAACAAATAAGAGTTTATGTAGATCTGTAAGATAAGCCTTGGGCTAATTCGTGTAAGCCCAGACATTAATTGGTTCTGAATCTATTCCAGTGGGGTTGATCTCATGTGATTACAACACTTTTTTGATTTGTTTTTTTTTTTTTAGTCACACAAGGTACTGTCAATTTTCATTTATAAATATATATTTTAAAAAAATGCAAATTAGCTGTTACACATTCCTGATGGATGCACTTTGATTTGGAGAGGGAATGATCTCTGGAGCATCCTTTTATAGCTCACATCTGCTAAACCTCAGAAATACTTTTCTTCATACAATGTGCAGACGTGCTTTATATCCCCCGAGAGAAATTAGCAGTGCACTGTCGACGGACATACACATACCAAATTTAAGGTATGTGACTTGTTACTGAGTTTTTGTCTTGTTTTTTCCACTAGGATATAGGTGTGATTGATAAGTTCATGGCCTAAAGTGGAAGCAGTCAATTTTAGAAAATCCAGCAGTTTGGTGTCTTAGAATCTCAAGAAAGTGGTCCACAACAGCGATGATGTCATCAGCATTGTCAAAATGGCAACTGCTGCTCCTTCTTCCTTTTGGGAAAGAGGTCGTAGTCTGAGGGTGCCAAATCAAGCAAATATGTTAGATGAGTTCAAATCTGAATTTCTGAAAGGTGGCCATTGCCACTGTGGACCTTTGGGCTGGAGCTTTGTCCCGGTGGATCCAGGTAGAACAAGCCTCTTGTCAGGTCACCATGCCAAACAGTCTCGATTCTCTCCCATATAGCTGTCTCAAAAGATCACTGTAGTAGGCCCCTGTAATAGTGTGACCCTTTGCCAGGTAGTCCACCAGCAGCACTCCCTTTGCATCCCAGAAAACATCACCTCACCTGCAGACCTCGCCAATTTGGCTTTCTTGGGAGCCAGAGACTCTGGTTGATTGTTCTTTCGTCTCTGGTTGGAATTGGTGGATCCAAGTCTTATCCATGCTTTTACGAATTGCTGGAGAAATCTCTCGGGATCAGCCTCGAAAATGGCAAGATTGTCCCTTGACACATTGTGCCGAATCCACTTTTCATTAGGCCCAGGGAGTTTTAGGACAGCCGTCAGGCAAACTTGTCCTCTCCTCTCCAAGTTTGATGTCGGCAAAGAACAGTCGTGTTAACTTGATGTGTCAGCGGGCAGTGCATCTCTCTCCAGTCTGACTGTCTTGCTAACTTAGCTGGGCAGTGCAGTGAATCTCGCTCTGTCTGTGTCTTGCTTGCTTGCCAGCCTTTACCAGACTTCATGTCTGAGAAGAGGCGAGGAGAGGGGAAGCTGGATCGTCAGCCAGTACAAGCACAGACTCCTCATTCTGTTCTGTATAGGTCTACTTATTCTGAGACTGACAGATGGAGCAAACTGTTTAAATGCAGGGAGGATTGTAGTGGGTGCACTGAGGTGTCAGGTGTGACAGTGAGGCAATGGCAAATGGTTTACATGGCTCGAGGGTTAGGTAGACAGGCCCCTTAGCAGAATTTTGCTTAGGGCCCCAGAGAGGTCAGGACCGGCTCTGCTTGAGATAAACATAACAGGCCGCTCAGAGAAACTTCAAACAATGTTTGACACAAAGACGCACCCAGATGTCTTAGAAAATAGGTCCTCTAATCACAAAAAATATTATATGGAAATGTGTAAATGACTGATTTTGATTTATTCTGTTTGGTGTTAGTACTAGGCATTCAGCTACAGATACAAAAATTGTGTTTGTGAGTGAAATGATTTAAAAATCAAAACCTCCTGGAGCAATTTATATTGTATACCATTTGCAAATAATGAAGTTCAGAATATAATCCTTTAAGCATCCATCCAGTAGTCAATCTAACATCATTCACTGAAAGGGCTGCTATCTTTACTCACATAGTAAATGCACGCAGTGGGAAGAGTTTCTAAGAAAGATTTATACTTTACCATAGCACAAAATAATTAACATCTATCCCTAGGGACTGATAAGGTTATTGATCAATAACAAATGGCTCAAAAGCTGCTTTGTTCCAAGACTTCTACATTTTCACAAAATCACTGGCACTGTGCCCAAAACTTCCTCAAGCTCCGCTAAAGTTGAAATACCTACAGTTTTCACGAATTGCACCAAAATTGCACCGTTTTAAGTTTGAATATTTTCCTACTTGAAATTATCACAAAGACAAGAAAACAGAGAAAAAGCCCGAGTAAAGATGAAACAAGCAGCATAATTAAGACAAACTTTTTTTTTTTAATTTTCAAAACAACTGTTTCAAGTGTTTGTTCTCCTTAATGGGGCATAATATTCAAATGGAGCCGTCTGTGTTCACTGCCGCTTTATCAGCAATGGATGTGCTGATGTCTCCTCGAGGCACAAGGTGAATCCTCTGCAAGGTGGCCCCATTGTCAAATAGACTGAATTTCAATTCAAGTCTGGGTTTTTCACAACACTGTGTGCACAGAATATAAGAACCGCCTGTCTAATAATGCTAATAATGGTCCCCGCCATGTCTAGGACAACGACAAATTACCTCTTTTCAAGCAACAGAGATTATCAGTGTACACGGCTTTTATTCCAATTCTTCAAGAATTATTCCCAGGTTCCTCTTGGGAACCACAACACTCGGTCTAATCGCTGACCAATTATTTCATTCAACATTGGCCCTTCTAGCTTATTGTTGTGAATTATGTGAATGTGAAAATGTGAATTATGCTTAAATTACTACGAACTGCGGTGCAAGAATGAATATTGTAGGGAAAATAAATTTGGTACATGATCAGTCAGCATTTTGCGACCGTGCAAGATAATTAAAAAAATGTTTCCTATTAAATAAAAATGTAACTCAGGTGGCATCACTTGACCCATAACATTTGCTGTTTAATTCCAAGGAGACGTTAAGCAACTACAGGACAGAATACGAGAAAATAATAGGTAGGTTGTAGGTAACAAATACCTACAAAAGCTTGTAAATTAAGGGCGTAAGTGACATCCTAATTCAATTTCTTTTGAGAGCATTACTGTTTTATTTTGGTTTCATATCAGTGCTTCCTCCCTTTGAATGGATTTTAGTATTAGTTTTATTTCCAAAACACGGCCTGTTTTTGTTGTCTCAGATGTGGTTCCAATGTAATTTTCATTACTGAAATCAAACCCTTTAGACACAAAAAGGAATTAAACATAGGTATTAATTGGAAAATAAAAACCCTGCCATATTAGAAATTTCATCCAATCATATATATTCAAGAGTTTGTTCTGGGTAACATGACGGTTCTTCTTATTTGACTAATCATCAGAGGATTGCAAATAACAAAGACAGAATAAAGACAGCATTGGATTAAATGGCCTTATTTTCCCATTTAAACTTTATTTAGTTATTACTTTATTTTGGCTGAATTCAGTGACAAGAAATATAGTGCGGCCTCTTGAAGAATGTCCTTAGTAAACTCTGCCACAGGGAAATAAAACTTTCTATACATAGATTTCTCTCAAGGACAGAGTTTAGGAGACTGACTAAATGTAATTGGTATTTGCCATGTATGGAGATTGGATCACAGATTGAAAAAAACAAAACACTATTATGTGTGTGTCTTCTTATCTAATCTAACACTGAGGTCAAGAGAGAGACTGATTTCCAGGAATATGCTGTTTCATCTCCTCTTACATTCCCTTGTATTGTGTGTGTTCGTGTGTGTGTACCCTCTCTTCACATTGAGTAGATTAAACAATAACCTGGTTTGACATTGGAAAAACCTAGAGTGTTTCTCAGTTTCCCTCTCCCTGTGTCTCCTCGATCACTGATAACCTCTCTTTCTCTCTCTCTCTCATATATGCAATGAAGTAGCAACTACTAATCCACAGGCAGAGCGAGTGGGCGGAAAATAGAGGAGTGCAGAGGATGCGAGGGAAACTCTGTGTGTGTTTGTGCGTGTCACACAAGACGATTCAGAATGAAAACCGCCGCCCGGGTCACACTGCCAGACGCAATCCTTGACCGAAAGCAACTGTCCTAGTTTCCTTGGAAGTAATCCCTCTCGACAGAGTCTCCATTCAAATAAAATACTCTGCCGCTGCCACGGCTGCTGTTGTGTGTGCTTTTGGTTGCTTCAGAGAGCCAGGCAGTTCAGCTCAGCGGCTGCAGTTGCTTTGACAAAATCATACTCTAGTGGGAGAGGACTTCCCCTGAAGCACACAAGTAAACAACACCGCGGCAGTGCAGCAGAGCCACAGATTTCACAACAACAAAACACACACTTTGTGTGAGGTGAAGTCCAACACAAAGTGCATTTGATCATTTAAAATTGTCTTTAAAGAGTAAGTAGTTACTGTAAAGCTTTAGTGTTAATACACTGGGATCCCAAACAAGTGGTTTAGAACCATTCAGATGCGCTGTGTTACTGAAGGAAAAGCACAAAAAGATTATATTTAAGAACTTCTTATTAGGGTTTCATTAAAGCAGGTTTAATAAATGGTTTATATTACCAATGGAACAAATGACTGTGTGTATGTGAGAGGTGTCATTCAGTAATAATGAATAACGTCCCGACTCTGCAGGTCCTCTCAGTTCCACAGGTTGAGCTCAAAGTTGTGGTGCTCCAGCCTGGAACTACTCTGTTTTGGTTCTCTCTCACCAGTGTTGTTTTCAGACCAGCAGGCAGCTGTTTCCAGCAAAGGTGGTAATTAGCTGAAAAACATAGTGAAGCATTTAGCAGCTAACGAGCCAGGTGTTTTTCCTGAGAGAGCCGACTTCGAGTATATTCATCAGGTGGCCGAAAGCTACCCCCCAGTTTGTGCTTCTCGTGCTTTAGCATACAACCGGGTCAGACCACCGGTTTCTCTTAAAGGTAATTAACAGGCGATGTTTGAAAAACCCGGGACGTCGTTTAAGAACACGTATCGCTGCTCTGTTTTTTGGGGCATTTTCAGGATCCTCAAATAATGAAGGTATCAACGCTGCGTGACCTCATTCCCAGTGTGTCAAATAGGAAGGCGTTATGCGTCACACACAAATCGTGCGTCTGGCTGGAATGCGAGAGGCGCATGTCAAAGCGGCGGTATCTGACGACCTGAGATGAAAACGGTTTGGCATATATTAGGTGGATTTCTCTAAAATTGGAGACTGGAGATGAGAGTGCTTCTCCATGTACTATATGTTAATGTGCTGGTCCTAGTCTGTTGTCTGTGTTTAAATATTGAACAGGTGTGGCCAAGATCACTGTAAAATTTATATGTAGCCTTTCACAAGCCCTGTGCAGATCTCTTACTCAAAACAGAGTGCAATGAGAAAGGGTGAATTGGTCTGCAGTCGTTATGTGTTCCATAAGCTGTAGAAAAACAATCTGTCCAGGGATGAAGTGGAGATAGCTAACTACATCATGTCCCAATTGACTGTGTTTCTGAAAGGCCAAAATGATCTGAACCAAGCCAGAAACTGTTCAAAAGTAGGCTAAAGAATGTTACTCTATGCAACAAATAAGCACAGGTTCTCTATAACAAAAGATGACCCATTAAGATGTTTGCGCCTTCTTTTGTCGTTTATCTGACAGCTTAATATTCTCGCTACAGATCTCCCAAAGTAAATTTCTTCCCGATTTCCCTAAAAATGACATTTCAGTGTCAGACTGGTCGGAAGATATGAGGCTTGTGAAAAAATGGGCTCACGTTCATTTCTTCCATCGGAATAAATAGACTCTGCTGCTAGTCCACTAGCGGGGCAGTAGTGACACACCTAGATACAGGAAATGACAACAACAATAATAATAATACTTTTTATTCCCGTAATGCTTTTCATGATACTCAAAGACCCCGTTTTCACCTGGTATTAAAATCCGATCTGAGTGATCCGATCACAAGTGGACAGCTCTAAGTACAGG